>OMNV01003979.1:2417-14260 GCA_900303265.1 Brotula barbata
CAAAACACACACACACACACACACACACAATTTCCATTTCTATCCCTCTCCCCTCTTGCCCTCCCCCTTCCTCCTCTCCACGGCACCTGGTGTTGAGGTGTCGCTGAGGTACAGTAGACAGCTCTTTGAAGTCCCAGGGGCCCTTAGTCTCTGTGTATGTGTGTGTTTGTGTATGTGTGTGAGAGAGAGGAAGGGGGGTCTTTTTTTTAAATAATGGTCCCTCCAGGAACATTTTAAGATTTTGGTGACAAAACAATCTTCGGTGTGTGACTGTGCATGTGCGTTTGTGTATACAGATGTCCGTGTGTGTGTGTGTGTGTGTGTGTGTATACATGTGTAATCATACTACAAAACTCTATTTAATATAAAGGACTGTAATCGTTCTGCAGAGCATATTGTAAGGTTCTAGACAAATTTTGACTTATTTATCAATTTCTTTGGCTTGAAACTTGCTGGGCAGAAGTAATCCATCCCAGTAAACATCAGGTTTTATTATTATTATTATTTATTTCTTTTTGTCAAAGCTTCATTATTATGTGTCTTTACACATTTGAAAGTGTAGATTGATACGGAAAGTCGGCCCTGCATTTCCACGGGACGATAATGGAAGTGAGAATAATAACAGTAGACATGATGTTCAGTGTGATAGATTAATGTTCTCCAGCTTGATTTAAGCCTTTACAAATAGACTTTCATAGAGTCGCAAAATCAATGGAGAGCAGCGGCTGCCTAGAAGACGGGAAAACGCAATTAAAAAGTGGAAACACAGTGTAAGGATTTGGAAAATGTTCGGAAAATTGCAGCAATGCAAATATGGGCTCCATCGTTTATAGTAGCTAAACCAACCACTGCCGTTTTCTGATCATGAGAAGATTTACAGGTTTTTAACCAATTAGCAGTAGGTGCTGTGCTGTGTGTGGTATATGTACTTTATTGGGACTTACTGGGATTTTATTCCGTGTCCAACTGGAGGGAATCAGGAGACAGAGGGAGAAACCCCACTGTCCAAAGGTCTGCCGTGGTCAGCACCCAACCTGGAGGGGCAGGAGGTGGACATAAAAAGGAGAGAAAGAAAAGGCGATGAGAGGGAGAAAAAGGTGAGAGAAGAGAGGGAAAATGTGAGGGTGGAGAGAGAAAGAGAGAGAGAGAGAGAGAGAGGAATCTGTGAGTCACTGTTTGACTGTGGGCTGCTAGAAGTCGGCTAGCCGTGTAAAATACCGTCTGGGTGCGCGCACACACATACCCACCCACATACACAATCACGCACACACGCACAGACACACACACACATTAAAAGTGGACGCAAAAATCCTGGTCCTAGAGCTTCTCTCTTACTCTCATACTTTAATGCAAAGCAGAACCAGACCAGCTAATTATTTTTCAGTGGACATCAGGTCTTGGAATTTTGGAAAGCCTGCACTCACACAGGCACACACAGGCACACACACACACACACACACACACAGGCACATTCCTCAGAAAGTACTGAGCCTTTCTTTGTACACATCTACACGGAAAATCGGGGCACAGGGCATAAAGGGTGTCAAAATCACTCCTTCCATTTAATGTACGTAGGAAATTAATTCTCTGCATTCTTACGCATCCTCAATGAGGAGCAGTGGGAAGCCAACACATGCACATGCAAACACACACACACACACAACAGCGCCCGGGGACCAACTCCAGATCTTCTACCTTGCCTTGGTCAGGGGCAACGGCAGGAGTGATTAACCTAACGGAGGTGTTTCTGTGGGTGGGGGAAAACCAGAGACCCTGAGGAAACCCAAACAGACAACATGCAAACTCCACACAGAAAGGTGTGGAAGTCGGCCCCAGGATTCAAACCCACGATCTTCTCTACAGCGCTAACCACCACGCCCACGTTAGAAAGATCCTAAATCTGCAGAAATGAACGTATAGAAGCATATTCCAATACCAAAATGTTTCATTATTGATGCGTTCTCTCTGTGAATATTGTGAAGGGATGCTGCAATGGTTATAGAAAATAATGTGAAGTAAATGATTGTAATCAATCTGGGTGCTGTGTGGAGAGGAAGTTCATTGCTGTATTATGTTAGCTGTTTCTTCATTCATCAGATGCAGATTTCAGGCCTTTTTTGTGCTGCAGGTTAAACGTCTGATTTCTTCTCATTAGCCACATATTAGATCATAAATCATGGATATAATGAACATATACTAGTGGTAGATTTTGAATTGCACGAGCCATAGCAGCACAGGCAGTGTTTAGCCTAGATTTTAGATTATAATGTTCAGCTGGGGTGATAGAGCTTCCAGGTAAATGTTAGTGTAACTGAAGCCTTTCCTCCTAAAGTTAGAGCCAGTTGTTGCAACAAATCGCGGGCATGAATCCGTATATGAAGCAAAATTCTGGTTGTTCTATGCAGTGCAACATGCTCCTCCTGTGTACCTCTACATTTTTACGCAGCGTGTTCGTTGTTTTCAGTCGTCTCTGCTTTCCAGTGGCCCTCCTGGGTCTGATGTAAGGAAACAGATCTCCACTAATGACAGCTGTGGCAGGCTTGTCTCTATGCGCTAAGACGGCTGACTGATTCGTTTATTAAGTGCTGGAATGTATCGGCTTTAAAAATATAAAGACTTAAATATACTGCTGACTGCTCTTCACGTGAGATGGGCTGTGGTCACTCAGATCCCCGCTGTTGTTGTATTTAATAGGACAGGTAAAGCAAGATAAATCTTTCAAAAGCGATGAGATCCTTCTGGACGTCACTGAATGAAATAAATAAAAGCTTAGCAATTACAGTGGAAGACGGAGGATTATGCTGCTCCTTCTTCCTGCTTCATTAGACAGCACCCAGTGGAAACACAGGACATACTGTAGATGGAGGTGGAGCTGTGTGTGTGTGTGTGTGTGACATGTGGGATCTTTTTGGGGTTTTCTGTCTTGATGTGAAACCACGTGAAAGAAATGTGACAGATACCTGCGATGTCAAAAACAGGCAGACTCACACATTCTAATTTGCCAGGTGAGACTGTTTTGGTTGCGTGGGAGGGAAGGGGTGGCGCGCATGCGTGTGCTCGTCTCTCCATCCGTGCACGTGAGCTTGAAAGTGCACGCGTATGTGCATAAGGCGAATGCATGCACACAGACACTCAGTTGTATCTGTGCTCATCTGCCTGCTATCTGTAGCCTCCTGTCATCTCAGCTTGTCATTCAAGCATCAATACACAGAAACTTTTTCCTTTTATTCTGTTTAAAATTTGCCACGCTTTGCTCAAACAGGAGAGACGGGCAGAGAGGGAGACAGACAACAGTGGTAACGGTTGTGTGGGCTGTTATCATAGTTTGACAGGATTCGCTGTTCACTGGAACAGGAGATTTCACCACTTTAACAAGGTTCCAGGGCTTTTGGGGGCTAGATTTTTGGGGTTTTTTTGAAGGAGAAAGGCAGAAGGCAAGGGAAGAGGAGGTAAAAGCTGTGTTTCTGACTGAATTCAGTGTGTAAATAGATTTAACATCATGATGAAATATTCAGACGGCAACAATGACGACATTTAATGTAATAATCTCATTCAGGGAACAAATCAAACATCATGTAAACACCTCAGTCAAATTGAAATTGGCATAGCACTGTTCTGCAATGTTTTAGTAACAAAACTATTTTTGTGCCATCTTAAATGTATTTATATGTTTAAATGATCCACTGGCTTGTGAGCAGTGGGTACATGAAATTCCTAACCTGTCTGACTTCCACTTGAAGCTGATTGAGTAACATTCATGTGTTTTAGAGTATAGTGTGCATGTAAACATATCAACTGTGGTTCCATCTCTGTTCCTGTTTTATAAGTAAAATCAAACTATTAAACCATCGATCTTTGAGGCCCATGGGAGATGCAAAAACAGACTACAGAACGTCGGCATGGGCATGAAATTCTGTACCCACCCCTGACCAAGCCCCATCCCCATCCCTGTCTGCCCAAAAATCATCAAAGCCCAGCTGAAAATATTAACATTTATTTCTATTTAAGAGTGAAGAGTTTTATGTCTTAAAATCAATTTTTACAGCAATTTGACAAAAAACTTCTATTTGACCTATAGATCAAGCAGCAGAGGCAACTTTCCATTACAATTTGCGCAGAAACACATCCCCATCCCCGTTGTACCTGCAGGGGCAAATAAAATTTTGTTCCTATCCCCAAACAGCTCTCAGCTTTACACCAACATGGCTTTTTTTAACGCTGTTGTGAAAATTAGTAGAAGAATAAGTGGTGAAATAAATCCTGAACCATAACCGAAACCCAAAATAAACCAAAGCGAATAAACCGAAGCCTGATCTGAAGAGGCTGAGAGCAAATCATATGAAATCAGAGCCCAGACTGGACAGAACATGCGAGAACCTTTACGGAGTTTGACTGACTTGGGTCATTTTTCTCTCAGTCTAATTAACCAATGAAGTGGCCATTCAAAGCAAAGAAAATCCCCATCAAAAGGTTCTTTTATATTCACTCTATAAAGGCATTATGGAGACAGAGTAGCCCTCTTATCTCCAAGTAAATGAATTACAGTTTCAATTTGCATGTTGAGTGAATTGAACTGAAAGTGCCCCAGACCTGCCGTGTCCACCACAGTTCTGGTGAGCCCGTTGATAACAACCCGGCCGATTCCGCTAAAAGCTAGATTCAAGCATAACATAAAAACACTTTTGGCACACAAATCAAAAATATTCCTCCATTCTACCTCAGAATTTTCAAAACAGCCCATGTGTTTAGTCACCAGTCAGTCAGATGTGTTATAATTTCTTACCCATTTTCAATATGTACTATATCTAACTAAAGACAACATATCGAAATTAAAATTATGAACTCGGACGTTTGCCTCCCTGACCGATCTTTGCACGTTTCATTGCTGTTTGCGGCGATGTGATCTGACTTTTAAAAAAGCTCACAGCACCACTTTTGTATGCATCTCGAACAGCTTCTCTCTAACACCGAGCCGTGCCAGTTGTGTTGGGAAAGTCAGTTTGGACTTTATTTAACCTCTGCTTTAACCGGGAAGAAAGGGGTGAAAGTTGAACCCAGCATAACACAACCGTCCTTCACAATCTCAACAAATAAACTGAATGTGGACTTCAGTTAAAGACAGAGAGAGAGGGGGGGGGGAGTGAGGAAGGAAAGCAAGGGATTGATGATAGACGATAGGAGCTTCAGAAAAAAAAAGACGAATGAAAAAGAGAGAAAATGAGTGTGTGCATGCGAGAAAGAGATAGAGAGATAGGAGGTGGAGTAAGAGGAGATAAAGAGAGAGACTGAGGATGGAATACAAAGAAGGGTTAGGGAGAAAGAAACCTCTGTGTGTGTGTGTGTGTGTGTGTGTGTGTGTGTGGACCAGGTGTGTATCCGCCGTCCCCAAGGTCCTTCTAGCTGTCTTCTCCTATTGATTAGTTCATATTGATCTGGCCCTGGCACATACGCTCTGACACACACACACACACACACACACACACACACAATCACAGACACAGCATGGTTGACTTGATTCAACCAGGCTTTGACACGTAGGACATGAGCGTACATTGTTAACACACGTGCAACCACGCAGTCACACACACATTCTGATCATTGTGCCTCTTAAAATGGCACATTCTGTATCTCATCATATGTGCGCGCACACACACACACACACTCATATGGCAACAGACAACAAACACTGACTCTCTGTGCTCTTGTCTGACAAACAGCAGAAACAGTGAGAATACATGAGAGAGAAACTTTGGGTCTGGTGTTCAGGGCTGATGTCTTCTTTTTCTTGAACAGATGGAACGGAGCTGAATTTGTGTATGATTTGGACCAATGAGCAGTGAATGTCATCCGTCTGCTTTGACGGTAATTAAGAGCTGTTGTGTCAGTTGATTTTCTGGATGCTGTTTGTGAACCTTTTGGGTCAGGGAACATTTTTAACACACACCGGCTGTCAAACACAGTCAACAGGTACATATTGAAGACACTCCGTGTGTGTGTGTGACTGAAGGGTCAACGGTGCGACAACTCAGACTAGCCGGGAGAGTGCAGGTGAAGTGAATGTGTAACGCTCTTCCTCCTTCGGCAAACACAGTCAAGGTGCCCTTGAGCAAGTCGCCTCACCTCCAGCTACTCCCGAGCCGCTCGGTGGCAGCTGCAGGAGACGCGTGGAGCTGTGCGGAGGTGAAGCAGGCTGAGGCGTCGAGCGACTCCTCCCTCGACGGTGATAGAGAAAATACAGTGAACACAAGGAATGTGCAGTGCAAATACCACAAAAGTGTGAGGGTTTGACTGCCGTCTCCGCGGTGATGCATGATGGGACATGGTACCAATGTGTGTACCCACGTGTATATTTATGTACACCACACGTAGATGCTCACTTATTTTTATTTGTCCTTCTCGCAGGCTCTTTGCCAAAATGTCTTTCTTTGTCTACAAATCAGAAGGAACATCACTGTTGCCTCTGCCTTCAGTCTTTTATGTGCGCTCACACACACACAAACACACACACACACTGAAGACACACAAACACCTGCACGAAAACAGAGACACACACACACACACACGCACACACAGCCTGCCTTCTGCTGCTGTGATGGCTCCGAGCTGTCAAAACACTCTGGCTTTCTCTCCGTCTCTTTCTCCGTCTCTCACCAAAGCCTCCTGACTGAGCTTGTCTATGCAGGTTCACAGAGGCTGCTGTCTGTCCTCCCTCATTCTCTCTTTCTTCAGTTCTGCTTTCTCCATCTATCCCAACCTGCCTCAGTATTTTTCCCCTTAATAATAACCTATATAGTCTTTTAAATGACCTCAGATAGCAGGGAAATTATCTAGACTATAGTTCATACTGCCCATTATCTTGGCGTGGCGTTTTACTCAGAGAATAAACAACTCTGGTGTCATCATAAGTCATTTCCTTGCTATGTCAGTGCTATGTGAAGCTAAAGCTGTTGTTAAGCACTGGTACATTAACTGGCAATTGGGTAGGCAAACAATTCATAGTTATTTAAAGGGTCCTTTTCATTTATTATCACACAGAAAAGGTTTTAAAATTGTAAAGATTTCTGGAGAAGTTAGGCATTACAAAGTAAACCTTTCTTTTTATGCTCTGGAATTTTTCATTTCCCTTAAATCTGACTTTATTCTAAGCGTGTTGAGAGTCATATGCGTATATACCCAGAATCCAACCTGATGTCTTTGGTTTCTTTGAAAACATCAAAGTACATCTCTCGTGTTTATGAAGACGGATCCATTAATGGTTACCTTCTTGATTGAATCTAAGTGTCAAACAATACCAATATATACATATATATTTCTTATAACATGCCAAAATGACAATATACTGTAATACATGAAAATATATAGCACATAATAGCCCAGGAGTTAGTTTATACAGTTTACTGATTAACTTAGCCCACAAAGTTCAGAATAATGTTGTAGTCCAAGTGTCCAAACTGCCGTTTTCCTTCCAATACATGGCTTCCTGGGTCAAATATCCTTCGGTTTCCAAGTCTCCAGGTCTAGTGGCTCTCTTTTCTATGCTATCTCTCTCATGCACTCACACAAACACACACACACATACAGACCTTGCTGTGTGTTTGGCCTGCAGGGTGTACACAGTGGGGAGGAATCTACCGTATGGCAGACATGAGGACTGAGCCAGATCAGGCTCGTACACATGGTGTGTGGCCATCCTTCTGCTTGTGTGTGTCTGTGTTTAGCCAAGGGCTCTCCGTGCTTAAATATATATTAGGGGCAGTTGTAGCCTAAAGGTGAAACTCTTGCGTTTTTTGACTGGAACGTTGCCGGTTACTGCTCCTGTGGGTGGATGAAATGAATAAATATGACCCTCCGTTTCTTCACCAACTGCAGTCACAGTGCCCTTTAGCAAAGCACTTTACTTGCTACTGATTTGTGGACAGCATAAGACTGTAAACATACAAATATGCTAGACAAATGTGAAGAATTTTGCAGTAATAAAATGACACCTATGCATTTGTGTGTGACTATGTGATCACAGTGATCACACACCTGCATTAGAATTTTTCATCCACTTCCGTGAGCTGAGTTTGTGTGTGTTTGTAAAGTGTGTGTGTGTGTCATGCAGAACTATCTCCCACGTCTGCAAGTGTGGCAGATGCTTGTGCTTCTGCGTGTGTGTCATGTGCTGCCTCCATGTGAATGTGCATGTAATTTAATTGTGTGTTTGTGCTTGCATGTGTGTGCCTTGTGTTTATCTGGAAATGCCAGTTACATGTGTGCACAGGCTTTTTGGCTGGTAGTGGTTTAGTCAGTGCATGAAAATCATTTATTCATGTCTGTGTGTGTGTGTGCATGTGCGTGTGTGTGTGTGTGTTGAATACGGAGTAATTTATGTCTTGCATGCATGCTCTAGTAGCTATACTGTATGCTTGCATGTCTAGCTAAAGGTTAGGATATCAAGTTTGAATATTGAATTTCATATTTATGTTTTCTCTCTCATCTCTAACTTTTCACCCACAATTCCCTACTTCTCCTTTGCCCCGTCCCTTCTCTCATCCACATAAATATCTTATTTTCACGTCTATGAATCTCTCTTTAATATCTCAGGCTCTCCGTCTCTTTTCTCTTCCGCCGTTGGATTCGTGTGTAGAGGTTAAACCGCCATGTAGCATTTCTCACCCTGTGTTTGTGTGTCTGTGTGTGTAGGAGAGCTTTTAAAAATGCATATATTCTATAAGAGGGAGGAAGAAACAGAGCGTGGTGAAAAGAAAAATACAGCCTCTGTGTGTGTGGTGTCAGTTGAGTTGACATCTGATCTTGCTGAGTATGGTAAAGAAGAAAGTGCTGAAAGTACTCCGTGTGTGGGGGATTCTGTGTGTGTGTGCGTTGTGGCCTGTATGTGTCCTCCTTTCTGTGTGGGTGGTAAAGAGGAGGGAGTGAGGGAGTATGGTGTGTGTGAGTGCACTTAGTTTAAGTGTCAGCATGCCGTCCTCTGTGCGTGTGTGTGTGCATGCGCAAGAGTGTGGCACAGGAAAAGAGAAAAGAGGGGGAGTTACAGAGCGAAAGAGAGGCTTGAGAGATGGATGGCAGTGAGAGTGATGAGAGAGCAAGGAAGGCAATGAGGAACGAAGGAGGGCGAAAGAAAATGTGATCTCTTTCGCCAAAATCTCTCCTACCACCCCCCCCTCTCTCATTCTACTTGAATACATTTCAGTTTTTTCACTGCAGCATCAATCTTATGTGAAGAGTGTTATGTCAATGTTACATCAAAACTGTATCCTGCTCTACTTCCTCCACTCTCTTCTTGTCTCTCAAGAGTGTTTCTGACAAATAGACCAGTTTGATCAGGTTTGATCCCCTCACATGCATATTCACACGCACACACGCACACACTGTATGATGGAGCTTCTGTGGATGTCATCTGCCTCAACTTGGTAAAGTCCTTCACTTCTGTCTTCGCTCTTGTCCTTGTGTGTATTTTATGTTTCATGCTGTGCGTCCTTGGTGTATGGTTACATCAATAGTCAGTGTCATGCTGAAGGAAATCTATCAATATTTCATTCCATAACTGCTGAAAATGCGGGATCTACAGAGAGAGGCGGGGTTGAGGCAGGATAGGGGGAGGAGGAGAGCTCGGCCGTAACAAAAAGCGTTGTTGGGCTTTGACAAACCATCGCGGTCGTGACTTCAGACTGATTTGTTCAACATGAAGCCATTAAAAGATACACAGAGCTAATGTGTGTCCTGGGGTTTGATGGTTATTGTTTTTTAAAGGTTTTCGTACATTCTTTTAAATTTAAACGGTTGCCTTTCAATTAGGCATCGTGTGCAACGTCAACCAGGACAATCATGCAATTGTCACAGAATGACAAGTCAGTACAAAACAAAAAAATGGGTTCTAACTGGAAGAAAACATTTGAATTATAGAAAAACAGTAAGTCATACAGTAGTGTTTGTTTCTAATGATGTAAAGGCCAGAGAAGCCTTTTGGAGTGTTGTTATTGTTTCCTCTGCCTTCGAATGGTGGAGATAGATGCAGTTTGGTCAAAGGTCTACGTGCACTCGTTATCGATTCTTTATCCAAAGTAAAAATCTGATGAGAAATGAAAAATGCTCAATATCTTAGTTTAGTCTGAGCAGCCCAACAAGAACATCATATTGGAAAAGATGAGAGTCGAGTAGATCATGTTTGGAACTTTTACTCTGTACATTTGTTAATAGATTCATTAGTAGTAAATCCTTCCCTCCCTCCTTTCTCAACCCCATCCCTCGTTTCTTAAATCAGACGTACAGTAGGTTTACATGAACGTTGTTGTTCTTTGTGTGCTGTGATAAAAGTAAAACTGAAGCTCCTGAATTTATGACTCATTGCTTAATCGTTCCATTGGTTTTAAGGGTTGAACTGGGAAATGTCCACTACTGAATCTACGTCCGCTGAACATCAATGCGCTGTGTTACTATGGTGCTGACACGGGACTTCAATTTAAGCTACAACTGGTCTCACGCGCACACACACACTGTGTAGACAGACCTATTGATTTTTTTGCACCAGTGGTAACACTGTCCTGTCACCACATTCAGGTCTCTGTGACCTCCCATCTTCCCCCTGTTCCTTCTCCTCCTCTCCTCTCCTCTCCTCTCCTCTCCCCTCCACTATACATGTGTAAATGTGACACTTGACACTTGTCACCACCCCCCCTCGCCTCACCTCTCTGTCATCTGATTCCTCCCCTCCTCCCTCCTTTCCCTCCATCTCCCATTACCATGCCTACTTCCCTGGTCCTTTTCTCTTACTGCTGATACCTCCTTCCTCTCACCCTCAAATATTCCTTTCAGTTCCATCTTCCTCACTCTTCCATCTTCCCCTCTATGTTCTCTCTCCCCCGTCTTGCCTCCCTTCCATCCCCCCACCCTGCTTCCTCGTTTCTCCTAAAAGGATTGTTGTCAGGATGAGAGAGAGACAGTGATTGGAGACATGGAGATGGTGGGGGACGTGGGCCTTTTGTTTGTGAATGCTGCACTGATACACAAACATAACACACGTGGAGAAACCTACATATAAGACACGAGCAGCTACATACACAGATAAAAAAGGATAAATAAGAGAGGCTCCGTAATCCCATGAGAGCTAGACAGAGGAAGAAAAATTTCACTCAGCTTTGGTAAAAGTGCTGCGCAGTGATATAATGAACAGAAATGAAGAGGAGAATGAAAGAAACAAACATACAGAATAAATATCTCCTTTGATGACATATATTAAATATAGTGCAATACATGTACACACACTGGGGCGAGATGTGATTATATTATGTATATTATTGGATATTACAGAGATATCAAGTCGTGGTAATGGGACATGGTGTAACTGAATGGTGAGTCGAACAGTGTGAGTGTTGTGGGAGAACAAACAAGGAAATGTGCTCCGATTCAGACACAAATTACACGTGTAGGGATGTAAGACGACCAGGGGTGGGGGAGGGTTGTGTGTGGTGAACATGCAGAAATCTGAAGGAGGTGCGAGAGGCAGCCAAAGTAATATCAGAGAAAGAGGCAGCCAAAGTAATATCAGAGAAAAACACAAGAACACACACACACACACACACACACACACACACACAAGCCCCACTCTCTGTCTCTGTCTCTCTGTGACGATGCGATTCATATTTAAAGAGTAGGTCTTTTAAGTGAACACAGCATGGAATAGAGGATCACACACACACACACACAAAAAGGCAGACGGTCAGTCTCATCATCCTCACCAGTATCGGATATTGAATGTTTACAGTGCACACATATTATTCAAAGAAATGACTAAGAATAAATATAATTGTGTCAAATGTTTGCCTTAATGTTTGACTAAACCC
>OMNV01003979.1:22601-35999 GCA_900303265.1 Brotula barbata
ACACGCACGCACACACACACACACACACACACACACACACACACACACACACACACAATCTCTCCCGAGATGTGTCCGTTGCTCTGACCTCTCTCTCTCTCCTGGGAGAACTGGCTGTCTGCCCAGCTCTCTCTCTCTCTCTCTGTATCTTTTTTCTTCCCCTCTATCTCCCTCCCTTTCACTCTATCGATCTTTCTACAATCCTAATCTCCTTTTGTCTTCCCTTCCCCTTTGCTTTCTGCCTCCTTTCTTTTTATTTTTCTTCTCTCTTGCATCTCTTCACCCTGTCTCTCATTTGCTGCCACCTCCAGTGTTTCTCTCTTTTCAGTGTACCACGCCGAGTCTTCCTTTACTTCCCTTCCCTTCACTTATCATTCTTTTAACACCTCTCCTTCAGTTTCCCCTCCTTTCAGCCCTTCTCCCCTCCCACATCTCATGAACTCATTTTTTCCTTTACCCAAATCTCTTTCCCTGCTTTTTTTTTCTCTACCACCCCCGTCCCTCTCATGTCATCTCTCTCTCTTCTTTGTGGTGCTGGCACAGGACAAGGCTCAGCCTGGGGCTTCTAGCCCAGCTCATGCTGCCTCTCTCTGGGCACAGTGCCCGTGGAGGGTGGGCAAAGCTTAGGGGAGAGCTGGAGGCTACGTGTGTCAGTGTGTATGTACAGTGATAGAAAAAAAGAGGCGAAAAGTAAAAAGCGAAGGGAAGGAGCAGCAGTCTGATGAAGCATATTATATCCTTAAAAAAGGAATTGTTGACAAAGAGATAAGAGTGGCAATGAAATTTTGAAATCAACAAATCTGTGCGTGTGAGGGAGAAAGAGAGAGTGAGAGAGAGAGAGAGAGAGACAGACAGACAACACCTGTACACCAGCTGCATGCAGAGAGCAACAATTATCCTGCTGGTCACTAATGGTACAGCCCTGCAGGAGTGGGAGCAAATGGCCTGGACCCATCCATGTGTGGTGGGAGGGGGGAGGAGGGAGTAGTGGTCAGAAAGGGAGCGAGCGAGAGAGAGAGAGAGAGAGAGAGAGAGACTGGTATGCATGCTGCTGTTGGCATGAACAGATGGATGGCTGGGATACAGTTTGAGCATAAAAGAATGTTGTGTTTTGGTGAAAAGTATGCAAAAACAAAGAGAGAGACCATAATGCTTCACAGCATAAATGTAGGAAGGAAGGGGGGACCGGGGGACGGACGTGTCTATATCAGAGTTAAAAACGTTGTCATTCACTGTTATCTCTTCGTTTATCTGTGCCTCAGCTCTGCTCTCCCCTTCACTTTTCCTCTCTCTTCCTGTTCGCCTCCCCTTCGCTCCTATTTCCCCATCTCCCCTCTAACCTTTTGCCCCCTCTCCTCTTTTTCTTTCTCTCCTCCCCTCCCTCCTGTGTCCAGTGATGCAGCGCCCTCTGTCTGTGTCCACTGTCAATGCAGGCGGCAGCAGCAGGAGACATTAAACTTCAAGCCCTCTGGTTTTGCATAGAAACAGAGAGCAGTTGCTTCATTCATAGGAGTGTATGTCAAATCATTTGTATGCATGTGAGGTCGTCTGTTACATGTTCACATCCCTGCACCACTGCCAACAAGACAGACGCTTTTACATTTATTCAATGTAACGAATAACAACTCTGATCTCATTCAAGCTGCGTGCATATTTGTCAGACGGCGCAGTGTCGTGGCACCATCAAACATTGTTGTGAATATACAGTATGTGACTGCATGTGTTAAAATATGCAAGACGAAATTCAGGAGACAAAGCGTGACTGAGGTATTTTTAACTATCTCTCCAAATATTAGCAGCGTTTCCTCAGCATCACCCAGCTTTACAGTCTTACCTCCACACACAAATTCACAGTGTGGATCAGCTGTGGGGATAAGAACATTGCTCAAAGGCATCTCAGAGGTATTTGGTGAGAGATTGGAAAGCATTGCTTGTCCATGGTTAAGATTTTGGATGAGATTTCACAGCCAGTTTGGGGACTGTAATAGATTTTGTCTTTCAACCAGCATCACCGCCATTGATCCAAACACAAGCAGACAGAGATTGGGCAGCTTTATGAAAAGAACTCTTGTCTATGGCTCAGCAGGATGCCAAGTATGTTCAGACAAACAAACTCTGGTACCAGGCTGGAAAGAAGGCTAGACTAACCTCCTCAGGTCAAAGGACTTTTGCCTGACTAGTTCATTACTCAGCAGAGTCCCCGTGCACGTCATTCTCGCCAAAGCGCTGTTCATCTTTTTTCAATAACAAGAGATTCAAATCAAACTAATGCAACTTAAGGAAATTGTGTAAATCTATAAAACGCTTCAAATTCTCAGGAAGCACATTTTAAGGTTCACGTGAAGGTATGTGTGAAAGTATTTTGTTATTACACAATTAAATTAGCTAAAAAAGAAAGTGCACAACATCGTTTGTGAAAGGCAAATTAACAAGATGGAGTCCTAGCCAAGTGTCAGTGCTGAAACCAGTGAGGAGGATTTACTCCTTAAAACAGGAGCCTCATCAGTGGTATGGAGACAGTTTGGCTTTTTTTTAATTTACTGAGGCTGCACAGAAAAATATAGTCATAACAAAGGGTTGGCCACTCAAGCACCCTGTAGTCATGTGGGTGAGTACAGAGAACACATGAACACACAAACAGCTAAAGCCTAAAGCCACGTTCTATATTTTTTATAATACAGTTTTTAAAAAATCTTAATGTTTCTCATGGCGCTGTGTTAATGTTCCTAATGAAAAATTGTGAAATGTAATACGAATGTTTGACTGCGTCTTATTTTTCCTCAGTTGATTTTGGCTGTAGATTTAAGACAGAGCTGATCATTTCAGTTTAATGGACACCCTGCTTGTGATTGTATTTCTTATGATATTTGTTTTGGACGACTAAAATGATACCATCAATATCATTATACACTCAATGTTGTGTTTTTGGGCACATCTTCCCAGTTCTGTGTGGGAAGATGGATATAGTTCCATGTTACAGTGTACACACACTGTGGATGTGTTGGGGACTTCATCACAGTAAAAACACCGCCGTGCTGTAGGAAGTGAGGAGACAAAGGTGAAACAGCTTCAATCTCATCCCTCGTTATCTAAAAAGCTCATCTGGCAAACAGTCAGTGTCCTCCTTTAATGCAAAGCAGTGTTCCGGTCCTGTCAGTCTGGTGTACGAGCAGCCCTGTACATGATCAGCTTTCTTCCCGATAAATCATTTAACCAATCAGTGATAGATGTGTTTTGAGTAAAAATGTATATGTGTGCGTGTGAGTGTGTGTGTTTAAATCAATGCTGTCTGCAACCTCAGTGACATTTATTTTCTCCCAGACAACTGACTGATGTTCCGTCGTCCGTTTCTGCACACATGCACGTACACACACATGCACAGCGAAGGGATGATAGTCAGAAAGAGGAGAGAAGGGTCAGCAGAGAATATGGGGAGAGAAAACAGAGAGGAGAGGATCGAGAGGCTGAGAAAAACCTAAGGAAGAGAGAGAGAGAGATGACAGGAGAGTGGCTAGACTGGAATCAGAAATGAGATAATGGGAATAAATTTGATTTGATGCTCTCTCTCTCTCCCTCTCTCGCTCCTTCCTGTTGGTGTGTGTGCATGCGCTGACAGACTTAGTATTGCTTCAGAGATCGGCTACAGAAACAGACACTCGGTAATTATCTAGAAAAAGCACCTGGGCACAGGCAATCGTATTATTTAATTATATTTTGGGCACCCACCTACCACTAAACACACACACATACACACACACACAGTGCACAGAACTGAATTACAAGAAGACAAAAACAGACACAAGAGAGAGAAGAGAAAAAAATCAGAGAAACAGAAAAGACTCTTTAATCCATGCAGGTTATTACATTTTTATAATTATGAAGACTGCATTGGAAAGCGCACACACAGTGGCAGTAAATAGAAAGTGATGAAATAAATAAATAAAAGACAACAGCACAGATATGGAGAGAAACAACACTTGGTATTTGAACAATAGTCACTTCACTCCATTGTTCTTGTCTTCTCATCTCTGCCTCTGATTTTATCTTTGATCTACTGCAGTAGCACAAAATGACCAGAAAGAGGCAGTGTTTCCTCTCAACTGACATGCTAAATGTCTGCGTAGTCCTTTCATCTGTTTGAGTCTGTGTTTGACACCCCCACCCCTCTCTCACACCTATTTGTACCAAACTGAGTTGCCTCTGTATGTGTGTGAGTGTGTGTGATGTACCGGTTTCAGCGTGTGTGTGTATATACATATTGGACTGGGCCGATATTCTGAACAGCTTCATTCATTGCTGTGTTTTGACTGGATGAAATGATTTACAATGGGTCAACACAGTAGGAGGGGCGAGGACACACACTCCACACCCAAACAGCTTTGGGCCGTTTAAGGTCAGCAAGGCCAAATCTAGTAGCTGTACTGCACACCTGAATTTACCGTAATGCAAATCGAATAATGTTGTTGAAGCGGAATCCTCTGAAGTGATGAGCTGTGTGTGTGATGTTGTGAATTAGAATGGGACACAACGCTATCATGATGACTATGTTTGCTGAAAGTAGTTGGTAGGAGTGAAACAAACCTAGACTATCATCCAAACAAATCACAAGTCCAACAAAACTCAGTCGGTAGCGTGTGAAACTCCTGAACTCGGCCCCATGATGAGATTCACAACAAAAGCATCTCAGAGTGCTTCAACTTTCAAACCTTTACAAGCTAAGAAATACAGCCAATTTACAATAAGCTAATCCAAACATTTACACGTTTACAACGCTGCCAGATACAGGAATTTAGTAATAAAACAATCAAACGCTGATTACACCGTATCCTCAGCTTTATCATCTGACATCACCTTTGACCACAAACATGTGAGTCATGACAATATTAAGTTAAATTAAATAAATAAATGTTGTGGAAATACAGCAGGATTTCCATAAATTCCTTTTGGAGCTCCCTCAATGCTCTTCAAAGTAGAAAAGAAAAGTATTCTCCCATATCGCTCTAAACGGGATCATTACCCTGCAAGGCAACGCGTATGCAACCAGAAAATGCTGCTGACGTGACAAAACCTTACTCAGAGTTCATTTTATGGATCAGATGAATAGTGGAATGCAAATCTGGACTCTAATCCCTCCATATCACAGGTCCAACATTGTGATATACTTCATACAATCTTCCAGTACTGCAATTTGGCGTACTTTCAAGAAGCAGTGTGGTGACATTGCTTGACATTTGTTAAATCCCAGCTGTGGATGATGGAGTGTAAAAGAGACGGCTGTTTGCAATTGATGGAAGAGTCTAATAGACAGATTTATCCATCTCCAGCCTGTTCCTATTGATCATCTGGCCAGTTTACAAATTCCAAGTATTGACTAAAACCATTTTTAATTTGTCTCTTCCTCTCAGAGGAAATGTCTGAAAGCAATCCAAAACTGAGCTCAACTAGTTCACAATATTCAAGGGGTGACCAAGCTTATGAAGCACAGTCACTGAGGGGAAGCAGAGGAGAGAGTAGAAATGTTAAGAGTGAGGAATTAAGAGTAACTGAGGGAGAAATGTGGAAAGATGGAGTTAGAGGAAAAGGAGAATAGGCTTATTGTGTCGAGCACGTGCTAAATAAGTCCCCGTGTGTGTTCATCTACGTGTGTGTGTGCATATGTGTGAGTGAGAGAGAGAGAGTGTCACAGCTGTCCAGCTCCACGCAGGTGTGCTGTTGATAGTTTTATCAGCGCTGGATCAGAGATGACTAAGAGGAGAAACGATGAGAGAGGAAAGAGGGAAGGAGAAAAGTAAAAGGGAGAGGAGAGGAGAGGAGATGTGACATGAGGGTTTAAAGGATTATAGAACTATTCCACTCAGTACGGAGCAGAGCCCAATGACTGACTCTGTCCCTCCACATTACATGACAACATCAGAGTTTACACATCAGACACTTGTTCTCCGTCATGCTGCGACCCATGAGGCTCTTAGAGTAAAACCGCCATGATTTGAGTCATTCTTTAAAAATCTAAATCACTTTTTTAATCACTTAAGTACTTGGATTTCCCTTTATGTTGTGGTAATATAAAGTACAAGCCTGAGTTCAGTTGGTAGAGCATGAGACACATAATCCCAGGGTTGTGGGTTCAAACCCCATGTGGGATGTAAAGGTTTTAGTACAGGGGTAGTCTTCAATTTGTCACTGTCACACAACAAATGCAGCTTCATCATTAAAACCTTTACAAGCAAAGAAACGCAAGGTGAAACTGTTGACATTAATAAACAGATAATGTGGAAACAGAGCAGGACGTAGTTTTCTGGATTACATACAGAAATCCATCTTTTTACGCCCTCTGGTCCAATGGTTGTCCCTTTGTACCAGCCTGAACCATTTATAAACCATTACCAGCCTCTATAAAGTGTCCAATAAACCACTTTTACTATTAGTGTACAGCACCGCTCACTTACAGCTGCTGACCGACCGCTACTACTGACCACACACACGCGCACACACACACACGCACACACACACACACACACACACACAGATTGACTCACATACTGCACACAGACAGTCACTGACATACTGATCAGACAGACACAAACACATAGATTTGGAGGCTGCTGGAGTTAGTACAGTCGGGACCACAGCCAAAGTCAAAACCCATGTCACCCCACCCAGCCGCCCCAATGACATCACTGCATAGCCCTGAACCAACGGCCCAGAAAGGCCTAAAACACACACACACACACGGGCAGCAAGAATGCAAAATACACAGACACTGTAAGGAATACCACAGAGCCACATTCTGTGCACAAATACATGCAAGGCGTACATATACAGCCCTTGACCATAATGACTACCGCATGGCCACACTTGGTGTTGTCAGTGCGCGCGCACGCACACACACACAGAGCAGGCTTTAGTGAAAAGCTGCAGCTAAAACATTGTAGCGGGTATATGAAAGCAAATCATTTGTCATCAAGCTCATTCTGCATGTTGCATTTTTGCATGCACGGCAATAGCAGAGGACATTAAATTGCATTATCAAATCAGTCCCATGATTGTTAGCTGATGCGTCATTTTTTGTCATAGTCAGCCCTGTTTTGAAATCTACCAAATGAGATAAGAGAAACATTATCAACAGAGGGAGGAAATCAGCAGCGTGAGTCAGACCCGAAGCTCTGCCTCATCTAAAAGTTCACGCGGTTGTCTCTGTCCAGTCAGCACCGTGACCCCAGAGAACAACTTGACTAAATGGATACAAAAGCTTGTTCACATACACGCGCACAAACACAAACACCAGGAGTGGAGCGGTTAAGCGTCTGTCAGAGACTGTCCTGGGAGGAATTCCCAGGATTCCAGACGTCCAATCAGAAACCCGTGTTTTAAATACTGGCTCTTCAACTGGAGAGCTGGAGAGGCCATCGTCTTCACATGGACCGCTCTGTGTGTGTCTGCATTAGTCATTAGTGCTCCCATTGGGCCAAAGTGTGCAACACATCCAGTGTTAAGGACCCCTCTGGGCCTGTCTGCCTCTTTCATAAAGACAGACAATGAAATACACACACACACATAAATAAATACTAACCATCATCTTCAGAATGTTCCATTATTCTAAATGAATAGTTATTGTCTTGTAAAAAATTACTGCAGTACAGAGTGTTTTGAACATATGTGAGACACACACACACACACACTTCACAATGAACTGTTAAATGACCTTGAGGATCCATTGATGCTTGCAGACATCCCATCTTCTCAAATTCCTCTCTCTGTCTCCCTCTCTCCCTCTCTCTCCCTCTCTCTCTCGCCCTAATTACCGATAGTCCAGAGGGTTGAGACACTCAAGCTGCACTTCACTGTTTGGTTGACAAAAGGTCTCTGAAGAGTGCAGACACAGACAGACTGAGATATTCATTAACAATGAGAAAATGTCAGAAAACAAATGTTACATCCCTAAATAAATCTGTCTGCTTGTTAATTTATGAAGGTTTATATGAAAGTGTTGCTGCAAAAGGAAAAGGACTGAAAACATGATGAACTGAATGAGAAAGAGCTAGAAAAGGCCAAGACCGAGCGAGCGAGAGAGAAATTGTTTTCAATCATAATGTTTCCACACAACAACAGTGCACTGAGTTACTTATGCACCAAATGCTGCAATCTCTGAAAGGCATCTCCCGTGCGTAGAAGGGCAAAGATGAAATGAGACAAGCTGTGAACGTGAAGAAAAAAAAGAAGAGAGACAGAAGAGGGACAGAGAGAAAAATAATGATATGAATGAGAGAGTGGGGGCGCGAGATAAAACAGAAGTTGAGGCGGGCAGACAGGGAGGGAGGAGGAAGAGAGATTATCTTTCTCTAATGGCTAACTTGTTGACAGCAACACTTTTCACCACCTCTATCTACACATCTTACATTACTATCTACCCTGCAGACACACACACACACACACACACACACACACACAAACACGCTTCCTCACTTCTTGCAGGGTCTATCAGCACAGCTGTCACTTCAGATCTCAGCTTATGTGGATTTCAGACTTAAACCCGCAAAAGTGCAACGTGAACCGGAGACGTCACCGCCTGAGACGTCCTTAACTTTCTCTGCAGCCTCCACATGCTGAAAATCAATCTTATCGCCTGAAATTCACGTTTGTGTTGCTATTTTTTACGCTGGAATTTCAGACATTTTGCAATGTTTACGGTGATTTTTGCACCTTAAGTGCTCTTAAGAGAAATCTGTTAAAATTTCCAATGCTGTCTGTCTATTTAATGCGGGAGATACAAAAATCATCTCAATGACTGATGATGTTTTGAGATCTCATGCACTCATATCTTTATCTTTTTTGACTTTGTCTTGCATGCATTTCCCTGCTTACAGAGCATCTACAGGTGCTACTGCACACATTCACAAATCATATTTGACAACACGTACACAAGTCTATGATTTTATGTAAAGCCTGCCATGAGGTTTATGCCAAGCTCATGCTCTAAAACCGACTTGCTGAGCAACAGATCCTCCATCAGTGTCAACAAGCCAATTAGTGTCTCAATAATAGCTGTCAAAATGAAAGTGGCCTTGTTCCAAGGTCCTGACAGCAGAAACAGAGTCCAGTCAGAGCTGCTGTGTGTGTGTGTGTGTGGACGCCACAGAGCCTGTGCGCCAGATGAAGGCTAAGCAACTCTCTATACTGAGAGAAACATTTGTGCAACATTTCGACCAAAATAGTCCCAGTCTCCACCGCAAAGCGAGAGGGCTGCCTTCATTTAGGCCGATGGGGTTGGCAGATCTCTCTCTCTCTGAGACACACACACACACACTTCACCACTGTCATATGGGAGCCAAAGTCATGAAACAACCCCATTCTGTAAGTAGACTGTGACAACGGAAACATTGTGGGGACAAAATGTCTACAAGCTCAAATGGACCAAAGTCCAAACCAAATGGACCAAGTTCTAACCCTCAGTTTCACCTCAGTGTGTGTGAGTGTGTGTGTGTGTGTGTGTGTGTGTGTGTTCATCACATGGAGTAAAAGTATATCCCTGCCAGAAAAGTGAATGTTCAACTTTAGTTCTGTCCAGGTTCACATTATGCTGCAACATTTAACTTTCTGAACTAATTCATGACACAAACATGATGAGACGTAAACAAAAATAGATTCTGTAGATTATCATCATCAGGATGGAGCAGACTGAAGAGGATTGTACATCGCACTTACACATTAATAACTCGTACTTTCTTTAATGTGTACCGTGGTGTTTCCACTCAGGGGTTACCTGGTCTGTTGTGCCGGATTGTGGTTGTTCCTCAGCTCCCCAGGAAAAGTTTCTCCTCCTACCATCCGAAGTGCTCCACTCCGAAAGTAGCGACTCGTTGCCCGGCTGGGAAACTGTAAGCAGATCGGTGGGAAACCGTTCAGTCAGATCCAGCAGCGGAGGACAAAAGGCTGTTAAACTCTTCCAAACTTCACATGAGACGTTCACACGGGGGCCACTGCGAATCTCGTCTTTTCACTGTCCGCTCTCATTCACAAAGAGCTCCATGAAGGACCATGTCAATCCACAGACGTCCTGGCTTGGCGCGTATAGTGCGGGCATGAAGTCAGTAAAACCGCGGACACACACTCGCTGCAACGTTCGGGTGAGTGTGTGTATGTGGAGTCCTCAGCAACAGGTGTCAGAAATAAAGTGAGATTTCTTCATGGACATCACAAGTTTCCAAACGGTCCCCGAACTCATTACGCACGGACGGGGGGTCCCCTCCAAAGCTCGCCAAAGTTTTACGCGCCGAGCGACCCCGATAAGAAGTTTGAAAAGAGACAAAAGAGCGGAGAAGTTCACTAACTATCTCTGAGCGCGTCGGAGTGGGCTGTTGTGATCGCTGCCCGCCAGCACACGTGTGTGTGTGTGAGAGAGAGAGAGAGACAGCTGAAGGAGTGGTGATCTGCTATCGTCTGTCAAATCTACGGGACAAAACAATTTGTCAGGAGTGGGATTTGAACCCACGCCTCCATTCGGAGACCAGAAGTCCCTTTCTGAGGAAGGATTTAATCTTGAGTCTGGCGCCTTGGACCGCTCGGCCATCCTGACACTTGATATCAATATCAAATGAATATCAGCCGGAATAAGGCGCAGGATGGGAAGTCTATGTTTGAAGCGTAAATCTGCATCAACCGTTTGGATACAAATAATGAATTCAAACTCTGATTAACGACAAAGATGCGCTGAAACACAAAAGCATCAACCAACTCAAACAATATCTACTTTTTATGTCATCGCAGATGTGCGGAATGACATTTACGATGGCTGCATTCACATAATTAAGCCCCTGAAACAAACAAACATGGTGGAAATGAAGAGGCTTTGTTAACACATTTAGCTTTCTTGCTGTGTAAAAGTGTTTGCCATGTATTTTTATTTATTTAACAGAAGACATGTTGGCTCAACAGCCTCGTCGCCCCTTTGCTAGTTTTTATGACTATGCTAGCTGCGAGCTAGCATAGCATAGTTAGCAATGAAGCTTCTGTGCTAATTTGGTCGTGGCTGAACATAAATCGAAAATAATCTTTATAGTAATTCCTAATTAAATAACTCAAATGGGAAATACTCACTCATGGCATGCAATGTCCTCAGAAAATAAACAAAAGACAAAAAACTATTAGCTGAATAAGCCAAAGCTGAAGCTCAAGACATATTTTTAGCATTTTCTAGAACACCATTTTGGTTTTACATTTGGAGGTACTCACTGTACGCTTTGTATTCAGTGGAAACTGGCACTGAAACAATTGCTTCCACACTACACTTGGTGTAGCTATCATCCCAGATCCAAACCTCCTTAGAATATTCCTGGTAACTGAGTCAAATTGATCTAATGTGAATGACTCATTTGGAGCAACATTCTCAGTATTATTACACTTCTTGCTGTGTCATGTAACGTCTACATTTCTGTGGTGAGCCTGTTAGCTTAAATAGCCAACGCGGCTCCTCAAGTGATATTTTAGTCTCTCCTTGCACATTGTCTTGGCCGTACATTTACAAATAAACAATTATGTCAATTGCATGCCACTTTTCACGCACGCTTTTTGGTTTTTCATGTACAAATACTCAAAGTTCACCAGAGTGAGTGACATCAAATCCTGTGAGGAGTGGGATTTGAACTCTTGAGTCCATCTGGAAACCAGAAACCCCACCATGAGTAAGGATTTACCCCTTGGCACTGGCAAAAACACGTACATATCATCCAGAATGGGCGATGGATGGGAAGCCATATTATAGTCATAAATCTGAATGAACAGATTTATCCATTTAATGGTTCTGCTTGATCTGAAAAAAGTGAATCAACTCAAAGAAAATCTACCCTTTATCACAGTGCAGATTGAGATTAGATATGAGTTTTCAATACTAAATGCAGCAAAACAATAATAATAACAATAATGAAAAATGAAGTTGTCAGAAATGGGACTCGAACCCAGACCTCTAATCGAAGATGAACTCTGGCTTGAAGATGCCTGCATTTCTCCGATTAGTGTTTCTGACTGTGTGATTCACTTAACTGAGGCCCTGGAGCAACCAAACATTCCTGAAAGAAATGTAATGGCACTGTTTTAAACAGACATCTGATTTCAGTCTGTCAGGAGTGGGATTTGAACCCACGCCTCCATTCGGAGACCAGAAGCCCCAGTGTGAGGAAGGATTCAACCTTGAGTCTGGCGCCTTCGACCGCTCGGCCATCCTGACACGCTCTGAATGATGCATTCAGTCAACTTTACTGTTTGCTTGGATGCTAACAAGTGATCGTATCGACACTAAACTGAACCTGCATAAAAACATTCCTGATGCTTACACTGAATTAAATGACTCTGTAATGGGAAAAACTCATGTTCAGTGAGAAATTCAATGTTATTACTTATGTATTTGGTGCTCTTGTTTTGTCATGCTGTGAACCTCTTAGCTTAATCAGACATAGCTGAGATTTTTAGCCTTGTTTATCTGGCACTGAAATAAGGCCTACTTAGCTGTCATTTAGCTAAATTAAGTTGAAAATTAAGGTTGTCAGGAGTGGGATTTAAACAAACGCCTCCATTCAGAGAGCAGAAATCCCATACTGAGGATGGATTTAATCTTGAGTCTGGCGCCTTGGACCGCTTGGTCATCTTGACATTTGTGGAGTTGATATTGCAGAATTCATCTGAAGAGCTGACCTGTGCTGATGATGTTGTGTTGTCCTAGTCCAAATATCTGCTGTGATCCTGTTATCTTAATTAGCTCTAGAGAGATTATTTGCAATTTTTTGTTTGTTGTCATCTTTTCAAAGGCAGATTTGCTCTTGCGTGTTCGAGCATTCTGCAAAGCATGATCATATACTCCAGATTTGTCATGTCTGTCATATCAACATGTCTACGTTTGTCCATGTTAGATTAATTATCTGATACCGAAGAGAGTCGAGCAGTTAAGCAAGCACAAAAGGCTGTCAGGAGTGGGATTTGAACCCACGCCTCCATGTGGAGACCAGAAGTCCCATATCAAGGAAGGATTTACTCTTGAGTCTGGCGCCTTAGACCGCTCGGCCATCCTGACAAGTACAGAGAGAGAGGGGACTGCGGCCAACGTGGCGGCTTTTAACCCATTGGTGTTGACCTTTGCCAGCTTGTTTGGATGTTTTCCTCATTTATAGTGGCTCAGTCATTTTATGTTATGCTGTTTTAAACGGGCATCTCTCTATTCATCCGTCATTTCTGAGAACAGGAACATAGAGAGAGATGCAGCAGCTGAGGGAGGAAGAGGAGGAGAGGAAAATGTCACAGCTGAACTTGGATGTTTGTCCTGACGGCGGCTAACAGCTTATTTTAGGCGCTCCGCTCCTGTCACATTGTTTTTATTTCCTCTCCAAACTTTTCCTACCACTCACTGCCTCT
>OMNV01003981.1:2335-15198 GCA_900303265.1 Brotula barbata
AACTGCCCCGGAGAAGTGAGGCAGAGCGATAAGATAACGCGCAGCAGATCCCCATCTAGACAAAAACACAAAGCGGAGAGTCATCACCCCACATGGAGCTTAATCTCCATTCAATCCACAGATTAGCGCAGTCAAAATTCTCAGTGCTGCCTTGAGGCGAATGATTAGTCATATCCCCCAGGAGAGCCGCTTGGCTAGTGGCCCCCCGCTCAAATCCTTCAACCGCTAATCAATAAACATTTCCCCGTTACAATGACACGGTCGCAGGTTTGGGATAACGACACGGCACGCGTTTCAAAAAGGCATAAATAACGGACACCGGTAACGGGGATTAGCCTCGACAGTCTCTCCTATCAGCACTCAGCACGTGTTGAAACTTTGAGTTTACCGTCGAGTTTCAAAGGTCAAATATACGCCAACATGGGACGTCAGCATCAATTGAAGTCAAACCTAGATTATGCAATCACAATCCATGTCAGGGCATCGGAAACTGTTACCGTGGCTCCCACTGATCTGTTTGAGCGTTCTGCCGTCGCTCCATCGTTACTGTCGTGCAGATCCCCAAAATCTCAACTACTTGCAATGGAAGGTTCCTGATTTGTTTATGTTATGTTTTAAAAAAGGGCAACTGAAACACAGAAAATAGAAAAAAATATATTATCATGTATGTATTATTATTGTTATTGTTAACATCATATTATATTTTTTTATTATTACTAATAGTATTGTTATTATCATTATTATTATTATCATTATTACTACTGTTATTGTATATTCTAATGTCTTGCTCTTTGTTTTTTTTTGTTTAATTTATGTTTCAGACTTTTTGTTGTTGTTGTGGTTTCTGTTATATAATAAAAAATGATAAAATTCACCACTCACCAACATCTCCAAACTGATCACCTGTATTATATGGGTGATAATTCTGCATGTGTGTGTGTGTGTGTATGTGTGTGTGTGAATGCATGGAGTAGTACATGGAGTGGAGTACTATGTTCCACTCCAATATAAAAGTACGTCATGTGAAGTCACGTGTTGTGCCGGCCCAGACTTTCAGACGCCTCCTCCTTCCTTCCTACCTGGAACGATGGGATGATGTCACTCCTGTCCATGACCTGACTTTTTTCGCTTTAACCGCTGCGTGTACGCGACGTGAGTCATCGGGCTTCTCCGGTGTATTCAGAATGAGCTGTCGGACTGAGGAGCTGCTTTGTAAGCCTTCAGCTGGACACACGCTAATGGACTCTTTTAATCGAGTCTACATGTGTGTATTGTTGCAGCAGAAAGGGTGAGAGTGATTAGCATTCACAGTGACATGGATGGGAGAAGACGTTGATGAATGACGCGCGACCTTTAGCCCCGACTAGTCTGTTTGGCTTTAAGTTGTTACCCAGGGCTTCCTCATTTCCCATCATGTGGCTAATGGTAATTTACTCAGACAACAGCGGGACTGCGGGGGGACGACATGTGGAGAAAGACACCGCCGCTCTGATGGACGAGCCAAAATTAGGAACTATTTGAACCGCGACGACAGCACCCTTCAAATACAGCAAAGACAAACAGGGACAAGTGGTGTATTCTCATGGCGTTTCCATGGCCACCAAAACTTTTTGCACACAACAGAAACTGTGGAAGGACACAGGATTGTTTGTTTTTTTTTTCTTTGTTTTGATGTGTTTTTTTGATTAATTGTCTGATATAATTCAAAGGCTGAGAAGGTTTTTGTAATAATTGTAGACCTTGATGATCAGTGCACCGTTTTGTTCAATTTGTCACGATGAAGCCTTGACGGTGTAGAAAATAAGAGCCATCGTCCACCTGTTTGGGCAAACTTCACTTAAGGACCTGTGGACCTTCTCTGAGGTCGTATCCTGCAGCATGTTCGTATCCAAAATAACAACAGACTAAACACAAAGCCTATAATGCCACAGTTCATGTTTGGAGCCACAGGTAGCCTTAAACAAGAAAATGTCACGTGGCTAACTAACCTATACGGGATTCGCGGTCCCTGTCTGTGTGTCTGTGTGTCTGTGTGTCTGTCATCGTGTGGAACCCTCCAGCCTCCTGCTGCAGTAAAAAATAGACGGTTATATTTAGTAACTGGGTGCAGGTGTGCCCGTCGCACCACAGCCAGCCAGTGCTGACAATTCTCCAAACAGATGCTTAACCACTCCCACCCCTTCCTCACATACACACACACACACACACACACCACAATCATCCGTCCAGGTGATCCATCTTCCTGTTGTCAGTGATCTCTCCAAAGGCTGAAAATACAAATTTGTCGGCACTTTAAAGTGAACCGGTGCAAATTCACACCATCACAAAGCTGCACAACACGCACGATAAAACTTAGATTATACTCCCATTCAAATCATTAAGATCATTATTCGTACGCTCGCTCTGAGTAGCACGTGCAGATTACGCAGTGTAAACTGATTTAGAAGATTACGCATCATCTTTACTCAGAAGGCCTCAGAATGGTCTAATACTCATTCCTTCCTTCGTCCTTCATCACAGTGTGGACAGATTATTGCGTGTGTGTAAGTACTGTAAGTCAGGACTCACTAAGGGTGCGCTCATACCCAACTTGTTTGGTGCACACGTCTCAAACTTTTTGGATAGTTCGGACAGTTTTTGCAGACACAAACATCATTTACATCATCACCAAACAACCGTACGCCGGTCCGCTAAATGAACGGTACAGTACCCATGGAGGCCCGTTATGGATTATCAGGTACTGTTATATAAATACGTTATCAGGCCTTATGACCTTTGGATGCAGTTAGAATGAAGACCGAATAAAGAACGGAACAAATGCAGAGAAAGGAAAGAACGAGGGACAAAGTTATGGTGACGCCTGCCATTCCCTCCAGGAAAGACAGTGACGTCTGCTGCTCATCCGAAGATTTGATAATTGATAGGTGACAGTTCCAGCCCACGGCATCTTATACCGGTTACCATGGCGACACACGACCCCCTAATTCATCCCACGATTTGTCAAAAGGCTGTTTATTTTCATGACTATTTAGAAATCAAACGCACGTACGCTCGCTCCGTTTCTCACACACACTTCCGCGCGGGCCCCCCTGCCGCGCCCACTCACGTAGCTTGTGATCAAATTGTCACGCGGGCCCGCTGACAAAGGCCATCTGACAGTATGTGATTTATCGTGTCAGAAGAGGAAGTAAAAGAGGGTAATTGAGGGGTAAGCGGACGAAATAAAGTTTTGGGGTGTCAGCGTAACTTTGTCTGTTATCAGAAGACGTTGATGAATTCATTCATGGGTGGGCGATGCTGCCGAGTCAAGGACAAACACCATATAATTATCCTATAAATTTAGGGAGCGATTAATTCAAAATTCAAGTCATTTAATTAAAATATGCAAATAGTAAGTCATCTCCAAAACGCGCGACACTCGCGACATTCCGGTCGCTTCTTAACGGCAGCAACCCACAAAGAGAGATCAGACCACACACACACGCACACACACGCGGAGCACACCAATCCCTATTGCACATTTGCACCATTGCCCTTCACTGATTTACTGAACGCATTTGGAGCCAACAGTGGTGACTCAAGCAGGCAGACTCCTTCAAAGCAGAAGAGTTGGAGAGCCATTACATATATAATTGGATTTCATTTCAACCATGTGAGAGGAAAAAAGGGACTTCTCCTCACCCGCTGGAAAATAGAGCCAAAATACAATCTGTGTGTTTGCCGCACCGCATAGAGTGGTGTGTTCTCAAACGTGTGCCGATGTGCGATTCACCCCATGCGTTCCAGTGTCACTGTGCGTGCGTGCGTGTGTGTGTTGATGTATTCACAAAATCCCTAGGCACTCAACACATACAGTCATATTTCTAACAGAACTAAAAGTGTCAAATGAATCCGGGGAAAGACAGAGAGAGAGAGAGAGAGAGAGACACAGTGAATGCAGAAGAGGAGGGAGCCCGAGCGCCTCTCTCTTTTGGACAGAACCCTCATCTTATCATGCCTTTCTTTCTTTTTTTTCCCCCTTCCAAGCTTTGGCATCCATTGTACGTTTTCCAGTTTTCCAATGACCTTGACATCTTGGAATACTCAGCTTTGCTTATACACAACTCGATCTTACAGGCCCATGTCAACCTTTGGCACATCCTATTCACATCCTCATGATCCGTACCATCTGATGCTACCCGGGTAAAATGAAGCATGAACGCGTGTGTGAGGCATTGTGATCATACGTGGTGTCAGATCCGCCAGGAATTCCACTTAAAGTCGCTCGGCATGGAAACGCAGCGGGGGCACATTCACCAGATAAAATCTGCCCACGAGTTGTAAACATTGGCACAATCCTTCCTCCCAGTTCCCCTCGCTTTCATTCATAAAGCGATTTTCAACGGGAATTACGATTCGCCTGCAACGGACAGCAACAGCCCAGACATAAAAGCTGTTGTTTTTTTTTTGCGAATGGATGATGATGATGACGGTCCACGGAGGAAGGAGGAAGAACGGGCTTTAATAGAATTGCAGTTTTAGCTCAGGAGTGTGTTGGGTGGATTCCAAGATGCCAGAGGTAGCACATAAACGTCAGGAATCTTTGTCGAATCAGCGCAATTCAATTTAAATCGTCGGTAAAAATGATTTTAAGGCGTGGATCTTCAGTTTTGTTTACAGGCGAACCAAAGAGAGCGAGGCATTCTGACGTACGGTGGAAAAAATGAGGAGCGGAGACGGATTCTAGCGTCGTAGGCACACGTCGGAAAAGTAGAACTCTGCACAGGAAGTCTGAGGAGGAAGCCGGGGAGCGTTTGATTTTCTATCAAGCACATCCAAACGCCTGCAGACCTCAGCCTTGCAGTCCTGACAGGCTCACCTGCACACACATCTCCACATCATCACACTCCCGTGCCCATGCAGACAGACGGGTGCAGCTGCAGCACACCTCTCTGCGTCGAGCTGACATATATATTTAACCTCCCACACGTCTATCACGCCACACGCATGCAGAGTCGAGCGCACATACGTGAACGGGCAGGCGCTCGGTAACATGTCTGCCGCAAGAGTTCCTCTGGATGTGGACCATAACCGCTGCCGGGGCCACATTAGCATTTGATCAGCGTACAGGAACCAGTTCAGACAGAAAGATGGCACTAATATCTGACAAAATGACAAATTGTGGCTCATGGAAACCGTTAGTGCGTAGCGGATAAAGTGTGAAGGATAACATTCGATGTGTGTGTGTGAGTGTGTGTGTGTGTGTGTGTGTGTGTGTAGACACAGTATATGCTCTGTATGTATACATATGAGGAAATTTATAAAATTAGTTTGAATTGCTATTTCTACCTGATTGAAGAAAATTAATATGAGATAAATAATCAAAAAATTGCTTTAAAAAAAATCTACTGATGTAAAAATTTTCTTAATTTTTTTATATTTTTTTAAATTTATTGATACAGATTTCATTGATTGGTTGATTTATCACCCATTCAAACTCGCTGAGTTTTTCCTCCATCAGACTGCGATGAATCTTGACATCACACCGTCATGACACTAAGTCTCTTCTTCTGACACTCTGAGACTCTGACCCATTTTTGATTCGTACCACAGGGGGCGGTGCTGAGATGCTGCCTTTCAAAACAAATCCTGGGGCCTAATAAACAGCGAGTTTACTATATAATTAGACGGCAAACTTTCGACAAACAAACAAACAAGCTGCGGAGCCGAGGGAGCCGACGCCGGATGATGGACGGCTGCGTTTCATTTGATTGGGCCGGCCGAGTTACAGCATCAGATCTGTGACCTACTTGCAACGGAAACGGAATCATTGTAGATATGAAGAATCAGCCAGAAAGAGAAACATACGACATAGGGGTTAAGCTACTGACTCAACTACATTTTCAGTAGCTTGCCAGTGTCTCAGCTACTTTCACTACAATGCTTTTCCAGTTTTCCATCTTCCCACATGCAGCTTGGTCAAATTTCAACATTTTAAATACTCAAGAGGTTGTAGTGTCGCCAACGAGCTACATCTTAACTCAGGAGTAGCTGGAAAAGCTACAGAGTGAGACAGAGAAAAGACAAAGAGAAGAAAATGAAAAATAGATAGGCGGAGGGACAGATGGAGGTTTGAATATTCTGCTGCCGTCTCTCCGTCGTAGCGTGACGCGTGTCTGTCGCCATAACCCGCATGATAAAGAGCGAGCCAGATGCATAATGGTGCAGGAGAAGAACTCAAATGTCAGTCGGTAATGGCAGCCTGTTATATTAATCACAGTCAGGAGTCTCCTTAAGACTCCAACATCCTTGGGGAAGAGTGTCATAAAAAATCAGGCAGTAAAGAGACCTGTGTAGCAATGCAGCATGAAAAATGCCCCCCGTCCGCAATGAGTCAGCCAGTGAATCCAAGGTAAAGATGAGCATGTTTGCCCTCTCTCTCGCTCTCTCTCTCTCTCTCTGTCTGCCTCTCTCACATCCACACACGCTTCATTTCGTAGACTCATGCACACACACACACACGATAGAAAAGAGAAAAAAGAGGGAAAGCGAGGCTCTTCGGCGCATTATGAAGGCCTGCTCGCGTTTTCCAGGTCCTGTGTGCATAAGATTTGACTCATTATCCTCAAATAGACATATGAATTCATACATGCCTGCTCAAACAATCACAACTGTCTTTCGTTTTCTAAATCAAACAGCAGATGCAGCCGTTTCCCTCCCCCCACCCCCCCTCCGGTTGGCTAATCTGTTAATTCTACATTCCCGGGGTGAGACTGACAATAAGCGCGCTGGGCCTCAACGTTAAACCCCCAGCTATCGGATCGACACGGTGAGACTTTCTATTGTTACGGGGCTTTCTAATGTAAATAGGCTGTGTAAGCAACAATCGCTACATGCTACTGTCCTGGATAGATATTACCCCGCGCCGACGACGGAGCATTCCAACACCAGTAAGCACAAAGACATGTTTATGCACGGCCCGATGCACTTGCATTCATTCATTCGCAGCAGCGGACCGTCAGGCCGAGGGTCACACACATACACATAAACAGGCAGGGTCTCACACGGAGAAGAGTTTGGAGCGCCAACTTACCAGGAGGTCAAGCTGAGGATATTTTGAATGGTCGTCCAAAGCTTCGTTCCTGAACGTTGGGGTACTTGACAAACTTTCATGATGATTTGACCAGATACAGCCGTCAATCACTGCTATCTTAGAGCGCCTGTCTTGGATATAAGAGCTCTAAAGTGTCCGTGTCTCATGCTGTGATTGAAAACCACTGTTTTAAATACATAACTGAAGATGAAACATCGTCTACAACGGCCTAAAATTGACCAGACGATGGATAAAACCAACGTAACGAGAGATTCAAGAGAGGTCTCTGTGTGTGTGCAGGGCTGTGTGTGTGTGTGTGTGTGTGTGTGTGTGTGTGTGTGTGTGTGTGTGTGTGTGTGTGTGTGTACAGGTGTAGTGGTGCAGCACATCACAAAACGCAACCAGCAAGGACACAAATGTACGAGAATAAACGATATTTTCTTCAACTGTCTGATAGATCAACACTGTTCCATAAAAACAAACACACACACACACACACACACACACAGCTTATCTTTTTTCTTCACCCTCTGGTGTGTCCTCACTCATCCGTGTCCTGCTCCGATGCAGATGCGCTCTCTACCTCGTTAACCTGGACCAATGGGAGCGGGCCGCATGCAGCTGCGCAGCCGCCTTGCCACCGAGCCTCAAAAGACTGGCACGAGGAACCCACTGGCACCGAGTCAACACGTCTTCACACGCTTGGACATATGTATACACACACTCACACACACACACACACACACACACACACCTGTGCTCAGGTCGTCACACACACACACACCGTGCACCGTGCTGGCTCGTACTTGATGCTATCACCTTGTTCGAGCCCACAAATGAGCAGGCAGTTTGACACGGCTGCGATTCCTGGGATTATTCAATTACACATCACACGGGCCTCAAATCGGTTTAATGCTGAGTTCGACAGACATCTGAAGTGAGTAAGGGTCCTTCAGCTGAGTCACAGGAACAGACGATGCCCCAGACACACACACATATGTTGTCACCATGACTTCTATCCACGATTGCATGGCATTATCGATAAAGTAAGCAGATTAAGAGATTATGTTGAAATCAAAGAGAGCACAGTGCATCTCTCTGTGTTGGGTTTAACGTTTATCAAACGATCTCGGTGTAGGTGCCCCTCTAATCGTCACAGCAGCTCCGCATCCTGCAGGGATGCATCTACCGCTACTTCTCTGATTTACAGTAACCATAGCAACAACTTGGGACTACTAGGGCTGTGAGGGGAAGGGGGTCAAGGGTTGAGTACTGTTCAGTGGAGAAATCAAATCTGTTCTTTGCCTGTACAGCAGCTCTGAAGGTTGATATCCATCAGGAGAGGGACGTGTGGACACAGCCCTCCTCAGCAGGGTCCACGCGGGTCTGACCCCAGCCATACACAGCTACGACCCCATACCTGAGCGACCCGGAGCCTGGCACGGTTCCTGTCTTCTGAATCCAGATGTTTGTTCATGTCTGCGTGCGTGTCACAGGCTTGTTTCTATTCCAGGGTAATTACAGACATCAGTCTTCACTCTGCTGATTTATCGCTTTCTGCCTTCTTTCCTCTCTCTTTTTTTTTTTTTTTTATGTCAGAAGTGAGTCCACAGGTGGTTGCTTACTGACTGTAGCTATGGCAACTACCCACACAAACGGAGGAGTGCTCGCTAGAGAAGAAAACCCCTTCACTTACATTTCCAGGGCAGCTCCTTGGACGAGCGTGGGTGGTTTCTACATTGTGTTGTCTGGGCTCTCGCGGATCTCTGACTGACTGAACCATTAGACGGGGACGCCGCACCGGGGCCACAGCTGGCCCAGGTGGGCCCCGTTTCCCCCGGAGGGCTGGTCGACAGATGGACCGAGCCAAGAGGGGTGAGTTGTCGGTTTGGAGGGAGTTGGGCACAGTCCTGGCACGGTACGGCCGAGCCATCTGCCTGTCAGGACTGCTCCATTTCAGACCCCTGCTCTGGCTCTCCTGCGTTCCCACCACAGATGGACAGCCTTCAGAAAGGTGTTAGTCATGCTTGGACTGCATGAAAGTGACACTGGGAGGGCCCATACTGCCTGGTTATCATTAAAGCAAAGCTGAAGGGAGCAGCGACAGAGGAGGGAAGAGGCGGGGAATAAACCTGATTTATATTTGAACAGGCTGAAAGGGGTTAAGAAGTAGAGCGCGCCTCCGTCACTATCTGATATTTGCACACAACATTAAGTAAATACTCTGCGGATGGCAGATATTAAATGTTACAGCCCACAAATGCTCATTCCACCGCCGACACAGCAGCGCCGTCTCCACCCTTTCCCCCATTTTGTCCGTGTTTTCTGTCACTTCTTCCTCGTGTATTCCCACACGGGTGAACAAACACGCTCACCCAGGGTTCCCCTCGCTCCTTTCGCTCCCCGTCCCACTTTCGTTGACCTCTCTACCCTCTCCTTACCCTCACGTGCTTCCTTTCCTCTCCTCAGCTCACTCCCCTCCTCTCGTCTCCTCCGCTCTCGGTGATGGCCTCGTACTAATCCACTGGGGTTTTTGGAAGTGGATTTGTAAGAGAAACACCAGTAAGCCTCTCTCTCCCCCCTGTCTTAATGGCAGATTAGAGCCTCGCTCCGGCATTAAGTCGACAAACACACAGGGCTGTCACCGGCAGGTACAGCAGTAAGGTGGAGCACAGCGCTGCGGGGAGAGAATCGACATCCGACAGAAGACAGGAAAGTGGGAGAGGGAAAAAGGTTAAGGGGGGAGGGCGATCGTCATAAAGTAAACATAAGCTGCTTAATGTACCACCAGCTAATTCAATTTTTCACAGGAGAAAAAACAGGTATGGTGAAAAGAACACGCGGGCCCCCACATGTTTACGTATTCATGTTATTTGCGCCGATGTGCAGAGAGGTCGACCTTTTTCGAGACGCTGCGTTTGATCGTTGCCCAGATCTGCAGCAGATACGGACTCCGCAAAGGATTACTCATCATCATCAACATCATGCACTTGTATCATAGAAGTCTCTAAAGATGCAAGAACGTCACGTCAACATACACTCGCGCTATCAGTTTGTCACCCTTTGTTGTTGTGGATTCACTTGAAAGGTTTTTAAGCAGTTTTCATAGCTTGTTTGATTTCATCTTTTTGTCACACTTTTCCTATCGTTACTTCATCAGATGATACGGAGAACGTGGAAGATAAACCCAGCAACAAGACCCTGATCTGGATTTTCATGAAATCCAATCCACTCTGTGTCGACTCAAGTCAGACTCATGGACTGAATTTCATTGGAATCCACCAAAAATGAAAACTTGAGGTAATAGTTCAAAGGTCTGTACATGTCCCCGTGAGGCGCTGTAGCTAGAGTACAGGCTGTTTCTATTCTTCAGTCAGTTAACCTTTGGAATTTGGAGCAATTACGATACTGTTCTGAAGACAAAACTCTGGTTTGAAGCTGTAGCTGTCATCTTCTACATCGTAGGAACTAAAGACTTTCTCTTTCTCTTGGAGACTCCTGTGTTTCTGCGAACACTGAGGCGGTTGTCTGAGGCCGTGGCAGTTTTACTGGAGGTGTTTCTCTCTCTCTCCATGTAGTTGCAGACACACTTTAAGGCTGTGAGTCCCTGAATTTTGGTCCAGTGACTGCTGTGATTGTAATCACGGAACCCGGTGACAGAGCTGAGCCCACACACGGACGGACACGAACACACAAATGTGACTTTTCAGTTGACAAAAATAGCTTTGTCCTCATTTTATTCATTTTTGCTCTTACAGAATCTGTGGGCACCGAGCTGAACCCTCTGTTTGATGGATGGATGGATGGATGGATGGATGGATGGATGGATGGATGGATAGATAGATAGATAGATAGATAGATAGATAGATAGATAGATAGATAGATAGATAGATAGATAGATAGATAGATAGATAGATAGATAGATAGATAGATAGATAAAAAATAAAAATATAATGTGTACGTAGAAACCTTCGTTGTGTGATGTGCGGTGCTTTACTGGATTACGCTGTGAACCTGCACTGCAGCTCACACATCTGACCTACATTACACTTCATGTAGCCTGGATGAGCTACAAAGCGTTCACACACATCAAATAACCACGTTATTTGATCACCCCAACAAAGCCTCACGTTCACATGCGCCGATAGCTTCTGCACCTCAAGGACAAAAATGTTGACGTGGAAAAGAAAAGAGACATTATCCACGAATCCTGTCATGTCTGAAAGACAGGCTGTGCTTTTGGCACGCCAAGTAAAGAACATAAAAAATTAGCTGTGAAAAGGAGACATGTGGAGCAAACAGGAGGATAAAGGAACAACAAGCCAGTCAGGAAAATCGAAAGTCAGCAATACGAAACATTACAAGCCTGCAGACTGTGAGGGGGCCAGAATCAAGAAACACCACTAATGGACTAAGAAGGCTGTAGGAATACAGAAATTAGATGGAGGGGCTCACCGACTATTTTACACCTGGCTCGCTGTCCGCAAAGCCCAACATCAATGTCTTGCCACCGCCGGCGAGACAGAGACAGGTATTAACCAGCTGCCAGTTTATGCCACACCACCATCTGTGACGGTCCTGAAGAAGGCCGTGCAGCAGGAGCCAAAACTGTCAACACGAAAAAAAAACACAACACAACAACACAAACATGAAATCCAGTGCAATTTTTAGGATTTATGCCTATATATACACGGGTATGATTAAATTCAATCCAATGTCCAAATGTCTTACGGTAGCCCAGACACCTGCACATCAACAATCCAGGCAGAGACAGCACACTCCTGGAATAACCTTGAGACGCCTTGAGGAGCCGTGATCAAGCCTTTATCAAATATATTCAAGTAAGATGAGCTTCATCCTCCAGCAGGAGGTCAGAGGCCGTCTCTCTGCAAAACCAAGAGACACATGACAGCGATGCACCAATTACGTCCCTGTTGTGGATTCTTGGGCGGCTGTCTGCCCCCATATATCTACAAAGTACCAAGGATCTGAACCGCATAAACACACCACGCATGCATGCACGCCACACACACACACACACACATACTGTATGCAAATCCACCCATGAACTTCTTATGTGCATTTGTACCAGCAGCCACAGAGGCATGGCTAAGCCACTACACATGCAAACACAATGCAGCCTTTTCATGGTATGTGGACAGCCTATTAGTGGGACAAAGGCACATGTATCCCTTTTCATTTGAAAAAGATCAGTGGATTTGGACAAAAGCATCCCAATTTAGACATTTCTAACAAAGCGTCCCTTCCTCCCTCTCCTCTCTCGGCCCCGCTCTCCATCGCGGTTGCACATACGTTTGCACATTTGCATGCTCTTTGAGGAAGAGGAGGTTCTCGTCCAAAGCCCGACCTGTAAGAAAAGGGGATTGTGGAGGCTGGTGACAGAGGGACAGAGTTGGTGGGAGACAGAGTAGGAGAGAGGAGAGAGAGGAGAGAGAGAGGTATGTGGGTGAAAAAGGTTCTCTGGAGAAGCTTAAGTTTGCAGTGTTTTAAAATGCTTTGATGTTGTTTGAAGCTGCTCACCCAAGACTTAACACTGATGCTTTAATAAGGGCCCACTCTTCTCTCCCCTGCTTTCAGCTCTGTCAACACTTTTTTATTTTGGGGCTCAAATTAGCAATTCAAATGGAGGCTATTTGGATATGCTCGCCCAGCTTCTTCCCCTCGGCTTTCCAGGCAGTTTGACAATATTTTTGTTAAGCCCCATTTCCCCCTAACACAACTGTAGCAATGGGGAGGGGGGATGAGATGGGGAGGGGGGGGCTGCGGACAG
>OMNV01003986.1:7246-19152 GCA_900303265.1 Brotula barbata
GGGGGGGGGGGGAGTTCTAATTTTACATGTGGCAGGATGCCTTGGAGCCAATTTATCTTAAAAATAAGAGACAGAAGGAGACCTACATGATCTTGCACAGTGAAAGAAAGAAATCCCTCAGTGATCTCATGAACTGATGATGATCCATTGACTGAAATGTTTTAGATCTTTTTGGCAGCTTTATACATAATTGTCGACCCTTTCTATGCACGATTTGGACTGTTTTGGATTTTGAAGTATTAGGATAATATTTCTTTTTTTTTTGTTTTTCTCCAGGATTTATGAAGCCGGACACCTATGAGAAACTACTTTGGTTAAAAAAAAAAAAAAGTTTTCCACGAGCTTGGATCAAATATAAGACCCAAAAACCAAATGTAAAATGCAGATGTGAACAGTGCTGATAACAGACAGATGAGTGTCAAAGGTGCAAGTTAAGTATCCCTTACTTTGGCTGCTAAGCCATGCAAAATGTAACCACAACGTATAAGCTATCTAATCACCACCAGCAAGGGAGACCTTATGTGATGGTTGGAGATAAAATATTTTAAAATATACTTTGACAGGAGAATGTAAATTATTCTTGGTCAAGGGTGATCATACTATTTAATAACCATGTCTACCCTGGAGGAGGACCTCAACATGCACTACAGTGGGTTAAAAAGCAAAGATACAGCATTATTGCAAATCACCGAGGGATCATACCACTGCCGAGGCTGAACAATCCAAAAGTCTGATCTAATAAACTGTACATGTACGTCTAACACTTCTGTTCCACGTTGAACTCTGTCCTCTGCATTTGACCCATTATATAATTTAACATTAAACGTATGTGATAGTCTATCATGTGATACATATGCCTTTATTTTTTTTTTCTTCCACCACCAAGATTGGAATATAAAATTTCAAAAAACAAAACAAAAACGTGCAAAATCTCAGAATGCCAAATTAATAATGTTCCATAGCTTTTGCATCAGGAATCTGGATCATCATCAAAAGTTAATGTTTTCTACTCTGGGCCGCCTGTCCATCGCGTTTTATTCAGTTTGGTTCGAGAGTGTGTAATCCTACTACTAAATGAACAAACCAACCAAGTGGCACAGGCAAACATGCAACCTCCTCAGTAGAGACAGTAACAGCAGACATATTCAGAGACATGTCCCATGTGATCAAAGCCAAACACTGCAGAAACAAAGCATGTGTAATTAAGTGTGATATTTTGGCCTTTAAGAGCCAGACACAACAATTTGAGTGAGACAGTAAAAATATATGTATACAAAGTGACTGCCGTTTGGTTGACACAGTAGGAGGCTCTGTGTTGTTTGTCAGAAGTGAGTCAGGGTCCATGTGGTGTGGATTAACACCTTGATAAAAGGGGTGTGAAACCTGTCTACAATTTCCTGTGGACTGCACTGTACGACACTGGATTCATGAAAACCTTTAAATGTCGCTAGCATATATACTGTACACATGTACCCATGCAGAAAGTAAGGTATCACTGTGAGGACTAATTGTTGACAGGTGGCTCTAATGTTCTCCTTTGAAACCAAAGTGTGATTTACGATCACGCTCCCTCAGACCCCTGCCTTTCAACACTGCTACTACAACCTTATCTTTTCTTCCCTCTCTCCGCTTCAGCCTTCCTCCTTTATCCTCTGTTCTATCTCTCCTTCATTTTTCTCAATTGCACCTCATTACTTTGCTCACTCACTTTCACCTCCTCCCCTACTTTGATGTTTCTGTCCCTCTCTGTCTCTCATTGTAGCAGAGCAGGGACTCGCCAAAGTCAGACATCCTTTTAAAGCTTGATGGCCTGTTTGTGTAGGAATGTGTGTGTGTGTGTGTGTGTGTGTGTGTGTGTATCCCTATGGGTGTAGGGGTTATACTGGGGTCTTGGTCTAGACAAGAATAGTGGAAATTCAGAGGAAAATAAGGACATCATCGAATATTATACTGTATATACTGTATATATATAGTATATCTATATGTAGAGAAAGAGAGAGCGATAAAGAAAGATATATATACTGTATATACGCACACATACATGCACACATACACAGACAAACATATATAGATAAGTCCTTGTAAAAACTTTCCTGGAATTTGATCAAATAAAGTACAGGAGGCCATGTTTTCGTTCCTACAAAAAGAAATCGTGGCATGTATCCTTTACACAATTAAAACGGGCATTTTACCCCATAACACAGTCACTCATAAAGTCTCGAGGTAAAGACCATAAAGGTTCGGAGGTGGTAAGGCAAAAGTATACTTTAAATTGTTCTCATGTGGTATATATTCCATAGCACCCACCATAACCCTGAGTTTAGAGTTTATGACTTCTCATTGACCTTCCGTGCCATAAAAATGCAATTTTTCCACGGTTCCTTTCTACATTGTAAGGGGTCAACAGACTGGTTTTCCATCTCAGTAGGGCTGAAAACTATTTAGAAACCAGTTGTAAAACACATTCTGCCGTATTATGTAAAAAAGCCCAGTGGTCAAATTCCTTGTTGCTCTGTTCTCTGAAGTGTTTTTAAATTGCCCAACTGGGCTTGCCTGGAATACACCTATCAAAGTTCCAGAATATTCCTGGAAACTCATGACAAATGAGAACTGTGATATTTTACACTGAGTAACACCTCTGGGGTCAAGCAGTGCAACTGACAGGGAGTGTGTGCGCGTCTGAGTTTATCAGTGTGTATCAATGTCAACTGGGGACACAGACAGTGTGAGTAGCCTAAAATGGTATTTGACAAACAAGAGAGACAAGGCTGAGGCAGACAGACCAGAGTCCCTGTACCAAAGGTCTCTTCAGAGTAGACACATACAGTCATGCACTTATGCACACATACACACACACACACACACGCACGCACAAGCACGCACACGCACGCACACGCACAATATTGTATAGCTTTGCACAAAGAAACAGACTAACCCTCTCAGCTCCTTACCATGAAGTGGGGACCCGGAGGGGCTGCTGGAGAGACCAGGTATAGGGCTACAGCGCCCCCCAATGCCACCTCCTCCACCAAGGATGCATCCACCTCCTCCTATGCCTCCTCCTCCAGCTCCTCCTCCGAAGGCAACGGCCCTGTTGAGCTCCTGTTCAATCTCCTCCAGTCCCGCGCTCTTTTGGAAGCGAGACATTCGGTTGACTACTCGTGGGGACATATGAGTACGGGCACAGGGTGTACCGCCATAGGGGTTGATGGGAAAGACATGGGAGGTGCCACGAAGAGTACTAATAGCTACCCAGCGACTGTCCTGGCTGAAACACATGTCCTGGACCTGGGTAGAGACAAATAATAAAAGACAGGATATTAAAGGATGGGATTTGTGAAGAGGTGAAACAGAGGGAATAAAGATAACACAAATTGATGAGGGAAAGATGGATATACAGTTCTACTTATTTACAGTACATTCATGGTATTCTAACGTCACATAAAGCTCTTTCTCATGAATGCAGATACAGAAAAAATATTCTCTTTTGAGAATTAGTTTACAAGGCAAAAACAATTTGTGTACTCTCAATGAGTAATGAGTGGGCCCCTAGCACACAGAACACTGCAGCAGACAATAGGAGAAGGGCCCCTGAAGGTGAACACTCAGAACACAATGGGGTCAAAGTGACAGACAGTGATTGTGAGACTTTGGCTGTGAGTAATTAGTGAAACTGACCGTTGGTGTGCGCCGCAAAGTCTGCACAGACCTAACTGTACAGTAGTCTGATTCAGAAGCAAGACTCAAAGGTCCCTGTCATTATGAAAGCTGATGTCATGAGTGAAAATGGTGCAAAACAATCAAGTGATGAATATATTAAATAGAAAACACTGTATTAAGTACAACAATATTTACAATTCAAGATTTTATGCGATATTTCAGTTATGTACAGCCACAGTCCCACTTCAGGTTTAGCGTCTGCTTTGTTGTGTTTACTACCCAGAACAGTACAGATAGTCATTTAGGAACATCTGTTGAATGTTTCATTTTTTGTATTTTTTTTTCAAACACACCATGCTCTTTCCTTCCTTTGCCCATAAGCTTTATCAACCTGTACTAGTGTTGGCAACATACTTTTGCGTTTCTGCCCTGTCAAATCAATGAAACAGATGCAATTTTATTTAGTAAAAAAAAAAGTTTAGTAAGAGAGTGTCCATCATTTATGGCAATCTTTAAAAACATAGGCGCCGAACCCACAAAATAAACAATTAAAATGAACCTGTGATTAGAACATCCCCAACATATACCCTAAAACTCTACCGTGCTCCTGCTGGTCCATTATTTGGCTTAGCACACCGAACAGCTCCAGCAAGAGCAACAATTTGGAAACGTATTCACATCACCACTGGAGTTAATGAAGATTAACTGCATGAGTCTTTTGAAAATAGACATAATCATTCCTGTTTTGTTTTCCTTGCCACTCAAAGTGGAGACGCGTACACAGTGGGAATAATTTGCTAGCCTTCAATCTCCAAGAAACATTAGCGTGACTGGTGTGAAGTGTTTATTGTGCAGATTAACAAATGTTTCCCAGGTGCTTGACAGCCGTCAATCATGGTGAGAGGATAAGACAATAACATTTTTGTTTACATCTGTGAACACAACAAACACTGACTGGCTGTCGGGGAGCAAACACTCGAGGAGATAGCATCTCCCTAGACATGCAGCAAACCAGACAGGCTGGATAGAAGTAAAAGATTAGTAGAGAAGTAGACTTACACGGATAGAGAGAAAGAGAGAGAATGAACATGGAAAAGAAACATCAGAGACAAGGGAGGTGACAGAGAGATGAGATGATGGTAAAATGATAAGGATCATTTCATATTTAAAAAAACAAAACAGGGAATCTCGGGAAATGGGCAGGACTATAAAAATAAAAGGAACAGGTCAGGAGTGCAGGGGTGTCTGACTCGTTAGTCAGCGAACAAGTCAGTCAGACAGACAGCTTTGTACCTGCAGGCCTTTCTAATCTGTTGCCAAGTCAGACGAGGTAATTCTCCCCAGCAATGACAGTTAATGGGGCATCCTCTGCATACCAGACAGTTACTTAACTTCACAAGGACCAGTGAAAGAGGAGGCTATAATGCCTGACCTCTGCTTTGGCTGACTCGGGATGGGTTGTAGTTGAGAAAGGACTACTTTGTGCGTGTCGTAATAAGCCGTAATAGACCTGTCAGTGTTCCAACTGTAAATGTGGGTCTGGATTTTACTGTCAAATCCCTAAAGATTGGGATGCCAGTGTGTGTAGAATCATAGAATGGCAATCAAAATGATAATAAACTTGCTGCTTCACACACAGTGACAAGCCCACGGAGGCTGCAGATAAAAAAAAATTGCACAATTCTGTCCCCATCTTTAGAAAACTTGATGACATCCTTGACAGTCAAGCAGATGCCAAGAAGATGTTTTTAAAGAATCTGAGCTTTTTTCTTTTTCAAATCAGTGACATCAGTTAGGGGAGATTAGGCAGCTCTGTTCACTGAACAGGGACGCTGATGGAATGACAAGAATGTGAAAAAGATGGGGCGAGATAAGACTAAAGAAAGAGGACAGAGACAGAGGACAAAGATAACACATTGGGATACAACTCAACTAGAGGTCATTGAAAATGAAAGACAAATTTGGGGTGTTTTGACACTATAGGGGTTTGCCTATATATATTTAGTGGCAGGACGTGGCCTTTCAGACAGCAGCAAGTCAATGTTATACATTTGAACGCATGATTTTAAACTTAAATGACAGAGCTGTTATTTTGATATTTCTTAACTAATGGCAATACAAACTAAATCTAACTTTTCACACAGAAACTGGATATAATCACAGTTGAAATCACTGGCACTACCGTATACGCAGCTCTTATCACAAGATGTTACAACTGAAATCACTGGAAATGTCATCATAGCCAGTGGCTGAAAGTTTGAAATTGGCAAAGTGCCACACCGGTAACCTCCACGACGAGTGCTTTCTGGTTGTCTCCACTCTGAGCCTCCTTCAGCCCCTTCAGGCTGTTATCAGCCCCAGGTCTGTTTACCTGGCCTCGGGTCACTGACAGCGGGCCGCATGTTTGGCCTCTGTAGACAGATAAGGCGTTTCTCCACCCACCTAACTGAACGCTTTATCACTCTCTACTGTGTGTATTGAATGTGTGCATCTAGACGTGCGTGTGTGTGTGTGTGTGTGTCTGTGCTGATAACCCTTGGCCTGACCACTAAGCTAAGGCCAGCATTCAGTGTTTACAACATGTAGGATCAAAGCAGGCGCAGTGTGCAGCCGGTCAGCGGACCTGCCGTTTGGTCATAGATTAACTATAGGCAGGCACTGGATACGTGTGTGTGTGGGAGTGGGAGCATGATTGGTGTGTTAGTGTGGTTTACAATCAATATTAGTGAACTGAACATGTTGTTTTGGGGAGTAAACACTTCTAGCTTATACAGCAAAGTAGGAGGCAGAGGTGATACGTGAACAGATAATACATGAAAATACAGGGAAGTCCAAAAGTCATGGTCAAGTCATTTTTCAAAATGTAGATTATACAGCAAGTGAGATAATACACCCTCTTATGGGCAAAGTGCCTATTGGTAGAGCTTTGCCTGTTGTTATGTGCTAACTGTTAATAGGCTTTCACTTTCACGCACACGGATGCCCAGTAGGGACTCTAATAAAACAAGATTCAGTTGTATATTAGAAAATAATTCATCCTCATACTCCTCAAACAATCCAGTAACGCCTTGGATGGGAGTGTACCCATCCTAGAGGAGATGCCAAAATAGAGCAGAAAATTTTCATCACAGAATAAGAGTACCCCACTGTGGACCCTGAAGCTGTAGGAGTCGAGCATTCAAACATCAAGGATATGATAAAGGCTGATTCATCTGACCATGTTTCCCTTTTCTACATCTCCGAAGAGCAGGAGCTCCATTGTGCATTTATGTTGTAAAATACCTTTGTGTAACTGCTGAGGTACAATCTGATCGTGTCCTACATTTGATTTGATCTTCTACATATTACATAAAGTACTGCACAGATATCGCAAACACTGAATGAACATAATTCCAAGGCTTTTTCCTGAAGTCCTGCAGGTCTCACAGAAGCCACTATTCTTATCAAAACACAGATCATTGTCTATGTCTTCCCACATCTGCACTCATATCCTCACATTAATGTGTTCTAGCTTTTCCCTTTATATGACATACATCTTTAAAGTTTGATTCTGCTTAAACACTGTAAAAATGTATTATTTCTTCAAAGTACCAACAGTCTTTGACAGAAGAAAACATGGTACAAAATATTTAAAAAATAAATAAAAATAACTACAGGTTTATTATGTTTGCCTGGATTATCCTGTTGCTTTGTCCTTCCACTTTATATCACATTTTTTTATGAGATGATTTCTATTGGTGCCAATCAAACCACAACCACTGTCTGGCTCTTGATTTTCATGTTGAAGTAGTGCAACAAGGCCCTCCCCCAAAACACACGAGCCATGTCCTTCCTCTTCTAGATAATAATCAAATGTTCTCTGGTACTCCACATGAAAACCTTGGATGGATGAGAACAGTGTTTTTGGCCAGGCCCGCTGCGGCACAGTAGGAAAGCTCTCTCGCTTTGTGGTTTCATCTCTGCTGGATCTCCACTCCAAGACCAAGAGTCCTTTTTATTATAGAACCCTCCCTACTGTGCTGTACAGAATACACAGTTTGCCTGTATTGTTCTTCAGTCTATAGAAGAGAATTCACACAAGGACAAATGCAATCTGGGAATATGATATCAATCCAATGGTGCCAAATGAGGGAAAATTCACAATACAAGTCTTAAAGATGCAACACTCAGTATTGGAAAATAGGTTTCAGCAAAAAAAAAAATTATAGGTAATGAGATTATAATAAAAAAATATCAACATGTCTAATGATATTCAATAGTGATAAATGAAGGATGAAGAATGAATGAATGAAGGAGTGAATGATGAAGGAGGCAAAGGAGATTATTGTTCTTTATCTTCTGTCCACTATTTTAATCACAATAGGCAAATGTTACCAGACAGTTGCATTAGATCGCATTGCAAAAGAGCTGCAGAAATACATGATGGTACAATATTTATGAAAAGCATTGTGAAATGGATCACAATATTCGTCTGCCCAAATCAATTGCTGTTCCAACAGCGGTGATTGACTTTTTTTTCCCCCTATCCTATCTATGTAACTCACTGTCAGGTCTAGTCTTTAAAATTAATCAGTTTACTTTGGTACTGGTACACTACATATGACAGTAGACTACACCAAAAATGCACGTACAACAAGGACATATTAAAAATGATGTCCACATTAGAAAAGTGCTCCAGTCTTCATCAAAAAAGTATTTTCCTCAGTTGTTGTTTCGTGTGAGAGGCAGGAACCAGGAGGAAAAAGAATATGATTCTATGAAGATTTACACTGAGCAGACTACACACGCTCTTTTCATATTCAATGTACTGATGTCTTGACATTATTACTAACTCGTCATGGGTTATTTCTGTAATAAATTGCCTCTGCATTAAATCTATGTGGTTTGGAAGGCGATGAATCTAGGCTTGAAAGAGAACCCTGTACTTCAACAGTTGAGAGGAAGATCATTTGGCACAATTTTGCAAATAAGTGAGGCAACAAGTCATCCGTATGGGCTAAGTCACGGTTAAGATCAAACAATCCAGTGCTACTGCACTTAAAGGGTTTTTGGAGAGTTGGTCCTTGTATGTAATATTGATCTATACACATGAACTTGCCTATTACATGCTGTGCTGTCTTCAAAAATAATATTAAATCAATTAAAATCTGGAAGCTTGCGGCACGGTGACATTCAACTGGAAAAAATTACAGCTAACCGCGATCTCTATGAGGCTGTAATAGTAGGTGAGGAAGTCAAATAAACTCTTATAAAGTAGTGATCCTCTTTACAGTGGGCTCTTCTAAGCCAACTGCTCTTCCGAGCTGGGTTCCGTTGGGTTTGAGTTCTGGGTTTCTGATTGGTTCCCAAACTTATTTATTTATCTTCTTCTTTTAGGGGTTCGGGAAATTATGAAGACGTGGAGAGACTCACGCTTCAGAAGCAACACCTTACTAATGGGGATTATAATGGTGGTATGATGGTGTGTGTGAGTGTGTGTGAGTGTTTGTCTCAAACCTTAGCCTCAGTCTCTCCACGATGCAGTGTGTACAGATGGTGAACAGCGCTCTGAGACGATGCCCATGGATGGGTGAGGATCTGGAAGACGTGAAAATCGTGTCCCAGTGTGTCAGCGGTCACTAGCAGCATTCCTATGAGAAACACACACATAGTCTACATTAAGAATCACTCATACAGCCAGAACTCACCATTGGCTGAGTGCTACGGTAACAAACCATACCTAACAATAAAACAGCTAAAATATGCATAGCACAAGAAAAGCTGCACCAGCTGGGATGTTACACTGATTAAACACAAATACCTCTGAGCCTCTTGCATAAGTGTATATATTGTTAAAAACATAAATATCATAAAGTAGATTACATTGAATGTGATTTAAAAAAAAAAGAACTCATACAGACCTAAGAGATGCAACAGGAAGTCAATTTACTCAAGTGTATTACGTCAAGTGAGAATCGGTGTAAAACATTCAGCCAATTAAGCGAGGACTTGTGTATATGGAGCAAACAAAAGAATTCCACTCATTCCAATCCTGGCTCACAGCTTACTGATCCTTGCATTTTAACCTTGATCACAGTGCAGACAAAAATTGGAACACAGTCCGTGCAAACAAGGGTGTGAGGGGTGAAAACTGCCATTATTACTCTCAGCAATCTGGTACAAAGTCGAACCAATCAAATAACTTAACCTTTCATCGCGCACAGCCCAAAGAATGCAGCAGCTAAGGCATGACAGTATTACTATGCCTTTAAAACAAACAAACAAGCCCATTAAAACAAAGTAAGCCATCGTTTGTTGCTGTCATAAAATGTGGCCTCACATGATAATTTGGTAGCGCGCATGTCGTGTGCTTCTTGAAAGCGCGGACGAGATTATGTGTTTCCGTAGAAGAGAAAATATGTGCATATTGTCCATGCGTACTGTACATGTATGTTTATGGGTGAATGCGTGTGCATGGGCATCAAAACACGGAACCGCAATCCGGCACAAGTGTAACCCCCACTGACAGGCCCATTCATTTGGTTGTGTTTTATTTGAAGCTCGTCAACTAGCAAAAAGTATCGGCCTTCACCATAAACAACATGCTCAACAAACCACACCAGAACAAACCCAGATATAAAATGGCTCAGCTAGGCTCAAGCACAACCCCGCAACCCTTCCCCAGAAGCCTTTGGAGTCGTTGCAAACAAATCCATACATCAAGCAGTAACTCAAAATGTTGGAAAGGCATCGCTGTGTGCAGGTTTTGAAAAAAACAAAACAAACAAAACAAAAAAAAACGTTAAACCTCCGTATTTTGACGGCTCCCAGACATAAATGATATTAAAGTAATTAGTAACTTTCCTCAGACGTTTTCCCCATGGAATCTTTTATGCAGAGGCTGCAGTAGGTTTTAATTAGTGGCCGGGCTTTATTGGGTGGCATGTCAAATGTGAAAAGAGGAGGCTGGAATGGCATGAGATTAAAAGGATTCAGCAACACGTGCGAAGGAGATGGAAAACACTCCCTCTCTGGAAGAAAAAAGGCCCACAGTGCTCCAGACTTTTGCACATCCACGGAAGGTTGGAAGAGATTCTTTTTGAAACGCTGGTGTGTAAGTGAACCGTGGTTCACATATATTTATATGTAAGCAACGGTGGCATGAGATGGCATCAGGAAGGTAGAGAGCGAGTTAGCAGTGGGCTCGTAGATGATAAGAAATCTGATGGAGGGAGGGATGGAAGAGACGTGAAATGCACATTAAGACGGCGGTTAGCTATTCATGCTGTATCAGAGCGACCAAAAAGCCAGAGCACTAAGGCCCAAAGCCCGTAAACTCTTGAAAACCCACGCCCCAAACGAGGTGCCAAGCCACAAGAAGCATTTGCGTCAACTGGGAATAGAGAGAAAAAAGGGACGGGGCCCTTCTAATTATAGAGTCTGGAAACGGAAGCGCAGGGTGATTAGGAGTTGAGGCGCTGCGGTCTGTTTATCTGGGAGCTTCCTCTCGCTCTCTAACTCTCTCTCCCCCACACTCAACTCTTTCTTTCTTTCTTCCTCCTCTCTCTGTTTTGGTCCGTCCCGCCCACCCAGTGGCTGAAAAGTCTGGCCCCTGGGATTCTGACAGATGAGGCTTGGCCACTGTGATCTGGCCACGGACAGCATTTCTCTTCTGCTGATGGTAGAGTCTGGGCTCCAAAAAAGTAACAGCTCAGAAGGGCTGGAGAGCTTTGTGAGCGCGAGTGCCCGAGGACTGGGGCTTTTGTGGCCTTGTTGAAATACAGAGGCCCTCGCCGAGAGGCGTCAGTCGGTTAGCCCGCGGGAAGGCCAAATTAAAAAGTAGCTGAGCCGCTCGGCGGGTGAAAAGAGAGGGTTTCGGGGAAACCAGAGGCTGGCCAGAGCAGGGTTTGACACATCCTATTTATAACACCTCGTCCCAGGGGTTACAGTGTTATTTACGATGTTTTAGTACCCAAAGCGCTGGCACACGCACTTAGACATACGCTAAACTGGAAGGGATGACCTCTAATTTGCCATGTGTGTGAGAAATGCGCCTGTATGGGACATGAGGGAAGTGATATAATCATTTCCATAAATATCTGCTTTGGCTTTTTTTGTTTTTTTTTTGTCTCCCAAAAATCTTTTTGTTTTGTTTTGCTGCAGGCTTTACTGTCCTATCCCTGACCAGCCAAACAGAAAACATCTGCACAATCCCATTAATAGTGGGAGGATGTTTCATTTACAAAGTGGCTGGGCTAGCTTTTTTC
>OMNV01003986.1:19172-33549 GCA_900303265.1 Brotula barbata
AGAGAGAGAGAGAGAGAGGGAGAGAGAGAGAAAGAGAGAGAGAGAGAGAAAGAGAGAGAGAGAGAGAGAGAGAGAGAGAGAGAGAGAGAGACAGAGAGAGAGAGAGAGACACAGAGAGAGAGAGAGACAGAGAGAGAAAGAAATAGAAAGAGAGAGAGAGAGAGAGAGAGAGAGAGAGAGAGAGAGAGAGAGAGAGAGAGAGAGAGAGAGAGAGAGCAACAAAGAGGGCGGTGATTTCCCTACTTGGCAACACAAAAGGCCACAACAAAACTGGTCCACTTTTTAATTAACAACACTAGGCTGAAAAAAGCTTTGAAAATCGGAAAAATCTCAAATTATAACCATATGGAAGGCATAAAGCTTACAAAATGGAGTACTCAGGGGATTCAGATAGCTTTACTGTAACCAGGATGCATAAACTTCAGAGCGAATGAGCCCAATGCACAAATGAAAGAGTGTCCTTCGTAAGAGGCTTCGTCTCGAGGGCAATTTTTGGGAAGTATAGAGCTGTGTGTGTGTGTATACGCACGCAGGCAGGACATATACAATACAGCATCTCCCCACATTCCCCTCTGTATACACAGGTTAGTGCGGTCAACATTGCTATGCGTGGCTGCACCACCTACGGTTTGTACCATCAGTCCATCATTCACTACCTGCAGTCCCGCTCCATCCATTCATCCACCACCAAACATTCCAAAGCCATCATCTCTTCATTACCAGCCCCCTCCTCGCACCCACGACCACGCGCTACGTCTGTCTAATGCATTTACAGTTAATCTTTAACTGGGAAAAACTGAAAATTCTGAATCCAGTTAGAAAATCATTTAGGCACATGCCTGCAGGGGTTGGCTTTGAAAATAATAACGTAGTGGTATTGTGCTCTGTTTTACTGAGTATCTGAGTATAAAACAATTTAGCAACAGGTACGATTGTATTACGCATTATGGCTGTGAGTAACAACTGGTTTAACAACTCGATTAGTCTCTTGAGAATTCTTTCGGTTCAGCAATTAGTTGGATTGTTAGCATTTTGAATGGACCAATTCCCAGTGAAGCTGCTTCTGAACTGATGATATATTAGCCAAAAAAGGAAAACGCTACCAGAATGGTGTTATTCAGTGACTAAATGGAAAATCTATTGCCATGCAGATTGGTTGCCAAGCTCACAAAGGGGAAATGTTTTATTGTACAAAACATCTGAATAGGGATTCAAATCCTTCAACAAATGATGAGACCATGTGACTTGGCGAACACAAACGTAGCGTGTTGATTTGATGGGGAGTGTCCTCTATTGGGTCACGCACAGGGAGCTGTAACCCCCCCCCAAAGAAAAAAAAAAAAAGAGAATTAAAAAGACTTTAAGGCAATGAACAATGGTAAATCAAGTCCACGTACTTTCATGTTACTTGGAACTCGCAATCCAAAGTCGAGTTTCCAACACAAATACTTACAACGAATTTGATTGCACTGTATTTAAATTTTTCTTCCAAAACATGACGTCTTGGTATCTTACAGAACTTTCTGCACCGGTCTTAGAAAAATAACAAAACTAAGCCCCAAGTGTAACATCAACCCTTAATGGTAGCACTAAAATAAATTATTGTGTGGCTGACAACAGTTTTATAGACATATCTTTATATGTTGATTTAATTTGACATAGTTAGTTGTATTCATAAATCATTGGGATCCCGAGCAAACAAATCAAAAAGACTTAAATAAGCAGAACATCAGTGATCGAACAATGTACAGTATATGTCAGCCTTGCTGTTAGTGATGTGATGTTCTGAAACGCTAGTAGCTGGTAGCTTCGTAAGTGGTCAGATTTGTGAATGAAGCTGCTCCTGATTAGAGTATAGTTCAGTGTTACTGCGCATTACGAGAAAACGAGAAAACCGTCGGTTTTGTTTTTTATGAAAGCGGGAAGTGAAGTAGCTAATGCGTGCCACAGTTTGCGTAATGACAAGGCCCTTCTAATCATTAATGAAATTCTTTGCCAACTATTTCTACTACAGATTAGCTGTTGCAGCCCTGGTACCACGTGGGAGTTTTCCACCTCTCTGGCTCGTATACAGCATCTTGACGCACTGAACCACATCTACAAGTAATCCTATCAAGAGAAGAAGAACACACCGAGGAATAGACGGCATAGTGAAAGGAGTGTACAGATAGCAAGGAGGAGAGAGAAAACAAAAGAGAAAAGGAGGGGGGGAAACTTATTTATGGTTCATTTGATGCACACTGAGCTGAAACCAAAGGTTGTGTTTGTCTGTGCGCTTCACAGGCAGACCACCTGTGAGCACTTAGATATTAATAGATATGAAAAAAGGTGTGTGCGGCTAACCAAGCTGAGAGGCTGCCATTAGTTTGATATTACTATGCTGAAGTGCCGACGCTTACAAGAGGGAAAAACTTGCCGCGCTTTTAAGTTGTGCCGACACACACGGACCAAGCACCGTGGCGGTCAAGTTCACCGAGCGTGACTGTTCTCAAGGCACGGCTCTAGGCTTGGTCTTCCATCGTCCTGCTTCAATCTGCTTTATGGAGAATTTACATACTAGCGCATATACTGCTGGAGCCAAGAAATGGCCACAGGAAAGTAGAGTGGTCTGCACAAAGAGGTGAAAACAATAAGGCACGCTCTGGTATTACATCACTTGAAAAGGTTCATCGGACAAATACACAACCCCAGCCTACGGCCACTAAATCAAATTCCCAGAAAATCCTAATACGTTTACTTTGTTGTCTCTCTGTGGTTTCCCAACAAGGGACAAACATTCTCACAGCAGCTTAGAGAGAGCTTTAACACCAGACCTCTTTTGATGGCATGTTTAAAAAAGCTGCAAAACAAATTGCTCCCATCCACAATCTCCTGATAAAGAATTTGGGACTGTGATCAGGACTTAATCCCATTTCTGAGGCAAACAGGCAGACAGTGAGGCTCTGGAGGTAATCCCCTTGCATTTACATGGTCTCTTTTAAATTTCTAAGAGTGTTCTGTTAACTAATGAAATCCCTTTAAACTTTGGGAGCCGCCGGTCACAGGGAAGATTTCATAGTGCTGTGATTGTCCTGCTGATTTGAATGGGAAAAATAAAATGTCTAAGGGAGATGTGTGACAGGTTAAGAATGAATGAGAACTGTGGTGTGGCTTCAGCTAGCGCTAACAGTGACAATGTTTACATGGATTCAATGCGATTAATAAATTTCCACCTCTCTCAGAGCACACCCGATGCATAATCACAATAGCGGGCAAGGCCTCCCATTTAGGAGATCAAGTGGTGGCGCCTTTCTCTGAATAAGATGTTTACATGGCCTGAATGTAGCGATTTAAAAATCACACACTACAGATCTGTTACTCGGAGTAAGCATAATTCAACTTGAGGTGAACTAGATCACGTTAACCTGTATAAAAAAGAAAAAAAAATGCATTTCCATAATTTGTGTATAATTAAGGTTTAAAACGCCATGTAAGTGAGAACTGAGAATGTGCACGCGTGCCAGTGTAGGTGTGTGTGTTTTATCCATCGCTTTTAAAAATGAGTGATAATTTAAATTAACTCAATTAATCTGGGTTTCAAATCATGCTTGTACTTTGTGATATCAGGTGCAAAAGTCATGTAAATAAAACTTGTAAACCAAACCGGTGCTTCCCAGAGGATGAAGCTTTTTTAAATTTAAATTTAAAAAAAGACGGCTTTTCCTTCACCATCAAATAAATCATATTAATCAAATTAATTTGTTCTGTGTACTTTTTTTTTTTTTTTTTTCTAAAATTGAAAAAGAATTGAATTGAAAAAATTGTGAATCAGGAGTATATTTTTTCAAGCGTGCTCAAAGGAGATTCATTTCCACCGAGATTCCTGCCAGCAGAAACAAAACTGAGCTCATTTCTTGGGAACCCAATCTTACTCACTCACCTCTTCCCCACCAAGCCACCCACCTAAACACGTGTATCATAAACAGTTACAAATGACCAGCACATCAGTGCAGTGTGTGGGGCTGAGAATGCCTCCACACTGCTGAGGTGTCCAGTGTGCTGGTGAGTGTTAAGCGTTTGGGAGAATTGGGTGAGATGGGATTGTTCGATATTAGCCAAGTTTCCAGAGGCTTTGAGTCATGGTCACTGACTGATCCAATTATTCTCCCTAGCTCATGTGTCCACCAAACAACTTTCTTCTCGGGAAAAATACTTTTTTTTCTTCTTCCCAAATCCCCTAAAGCTACTTTGGAATTCATCCGCCAAATACATTTTCATTATTATAGTGTATTTTAAGAGCTTTTCGGTTAGTTTTTGTTAGATTTGTTAGGTTTTAACTCGGTTTCCTCATTGGATTGTCTGCTTATAACATTGATGGAGCCTCCGAATTCTCAATATTAAGACTGCAAAGAAGACTTGAAATTCTGTGTGAATAGTATAGCAATAGTGTTATCATTAACTTTGTGTCTGTTAAAGTGACCAATGAGGACTGTACACACAAAATGAGTAGCGAACAAACATGTAACAAAGAAGTAATACCAGTTTTGGATGTCAGAAAGATACATTACAACAGCTGACCCATGCTGCTGATGATGATATAGGACGTGCTCGCTAACCCAAAAGTGGAATGTTGACTTGTAGATGTCGCCAATGATTCAGTTGGTGTAGAGGAGGACATAATGAAAAACCTTTGCTGCTTTAGTTAGTTAGTTTTTTTGGGGGGGAATTATCTTTTAACATGTTCCCGAAAAATCCTTATCAAGGCCTTTGTGGGCCCATAACACATTGGCTGGGCACGACAGTCTGTTTTCCTTTCCTTCAGTGGTAGAATAACAAAGCTATACTTATTACTTCTATAACACGCCTAATGGCTGTTCTGTGTGTTCTCTTTAAATATAGCAGGAAGTTTTAACATATTTGACACTTTAGGGTATTATGTGATGAGACGCTAACTGTAATAGTGAAAGTATTTTAATACTGAGAAATAATTTCAAACGGTTGGGTGTAGGCTCACTCATAAAGAAACACAAACTGTAAAAAGGAGATCAGTATCAATAAATATCCAGAAACATCTTTTTCTAACTTCAGACTTCATAATTACTTGGATCATCGCTGTCACACTCACAGAATTATTGCACAATAAAAGCACTCTGACAAACTCTGGACTATAAACAACAGTTAAAACAAAGTCTCAGTAAACTTCAGACTCTGAGAGAAGATTTGTATTCTTGCCAATCAAAATAGCGAGAAGCTCTGGAAGACAAAAAGCCTCACAGTCTGGCTGTTGTAAATCTGATGAGAGCGCTGTGGTGAGTACTAATTACTATCTTGGTGTGAAGACACAACTCAATCCATGCTAAACGTGCGCCTATAAATGTGTGGATGAGTGAAGCAGCTTGCGTGTGGGAATTTCCCTCGTGTTCAACATGTGTGTGTGGGTCCAGGGTTTTCGGCGACAGCCTGGTTTCTTTCACACATCAGTAAGATGGAGAGACAGAGTTATTACACCATGGAGAGCTGCCTTCACGGCACAGCTGCCTCAATGGTCAGGCACAACGGGCCAGGCTATTCATTAGACGGGCCTGTTACTAAACCAGGGATATGGTTTATGGGACAGTTCCGTGTGGTGAGAGATTCAGGCTTGATACATCTGCCAGGACTCCCTGGCTATGACTGGGTGTTCAAAAGTCCCATATTCAGGACATCTAGAAGGTCAAAAAAAAAATCTAGTTCACATTCTGTAGAGTCTGTGTGACAGCATGGGCACCGGTTAAATAAAGTGGCACAAGCACCCACAAGTCACCATGGTGGAAATAGCCAAACACTGGTGGCACAGATTCTCTACAGGCAAAATTAATTTATGTACGTAGCAACAGAGTAATTGATTTAATGCAATTATAAGATGAGTTTTGGTGTGCATGTAGAACATCACACCCTTTCAGGTTGGCTGTTCATGGGGCAATCCTCTGATTTTCATATGTACGGCTAAAACAAAATACTTTCAAAGTCATCCAAAGCAGACTGAGGACAGTAGAGGCAGAGGTTTGACAGAATAAAACACACAGGGTGGTGCCTTCCATGATTACTAGATCAATCACACCATCTAGTGCCAGTCAGAGTCAAAGAAAAACATAAGGTTTTGGACATTTTTCGCCATCAAAACACAAGTGTATTTTGACCTTGGCATTGTACCTAATAATCAAGTCAAGGGTCGTTAAGGACTAGTGAAGAGGAAGAGACGTGAAAGAAAACAAGCACACACACATTGTAGCTGTTAAAGAGAGTGCTTTGCCACTGCGCTTCATCTGCATCCCTCTAATTACACCACTAGGAATAGATCCACAGATCCACCGAAACACCGCAGAGCGCCAGCCGCCACACCAAGCACTGGTGGCCACTGGTCTGCCTTCTGTAGCGGCTCCAACACACAGAGGCCACTGGGGTTTCTTATATAACTCCAGCCAGCTGAATTTCCAGGCTCTGTTGAGTCATATCATTGTTTCCAGCTACATCTATCTTCTATAGTCTGTTTTTTTATGGTGGTTGAGTTTGACTATTGTGGAGGGACCCCTCTTGAGGCCGGCTAGATAGTCCAGGAAACCACTTTCTCCCATCTCCTTGGAAAGAGTTCATGCAGAGCAAGACCAATGAATCAGTCAATGGGGATTTGGACGTTCATCAAATTAGGAGACCCCTACGTCTATGACCCGATAATACAGGATAATACAAGATGACAGTGAATAAATGAATGCAAAACAATAAAATACATCCTCCAATCATAACAGTTCGAGTGTGCAGTGCCAAGTACTTGTTCGGACCCATTCAAATCTCATTAAGCATCCTTAATGCTACAAAGAAAAAGGGTGTTTCTGGAGATCACGTATCTTGTTGTTTTAGGTTACGGTTTTTAATCCTGTTGATTAGACTCCGTCATGGTGCTGTGTTGGAGGCAGTTATCATCTGAGCTTATGACTCAAGATACCTACACAGTTCTATTGTTAGGAGGTGCAATGTTTTCCCACATGAATGCCACAGTCAGAAATGCTGCTGTCTGTACTATGAAATTATGATAGACGTTCGCTCAACATCTGGACCTTTGGGCTTACAGACTCACTTTCTTTCCTGCAATATTCAAAGCCGACCCACAAACAAAAAGCAAAGACTGTCTAGATCTTGAGTTGTTTGCATCGTGCTCTTGGCAGTGCCAACAAGTAGAGCCATAATTTCACAAGTCAATCCAGATTCGCTCATTAATACTATATTAAATCTATTATATGGGGCCAGCAAAGGCCACGTAGTAACTTTGTATCAGTAAACTGCATCATACTGTTCCTAGAATGCACTTCTGTAAATCATTATACTGGATGTTTAGGAAAAAGTTAAGTAAAAACACAAATGTAATAGGCGGCGTGAAGCATCTATCATGGAACCAGATGATGAAGCCAATTATCTTGTATCAAATTTATTTTGACAATGAATTTGTAAACAAACAATATAAAATAATCACAAACGAATGAATTTGCTGATTTGCTGATGCATGATTCACTCCCCCCCCTCGTCTTGGCAACAAGAAATGTGAGCGTTACAACATGGTGACATTGAATTTTTTAATCTGAATAAAGAGGGCCGGTTCTTTACGGTAGGAAATCCGTGTTGGTTGGACACAGAGAAGGAATAAACCAATGAATGAATCAGGGGTTTCAGCGGGAAATTCAATGGAAGGGTGGCGGGACAGGTGCAGACACAGGAGGGAGAGGGAGTTAGAGATGTAACGTGCTGTGACAGGACTTTCTATCTCCACCCGCCTGGAGGAATGGCTTCACAATCTACCTTCACACACATGGATACTTCATCATCAATTCTATTAACAAAGACTGAGCATATCCAGTATAGAGTGCAAAAATTATACACGGAGCTGAGACCAATGTAGAGACATTTCCAGGCCAGCTTGGACAATATGGTCTATCAAAAAAGAAAATATATTCATAGTAATAAAAAAAAAAAAATAGTGATTACTGTGAAAATTCATTGAAGTCATCTTTATAACAAATTAGCCCTGCTAACTGAATGAGAACCCAGGAAACGACAACTATAACATGCTTCAACTGCAGAGGAAGAAGGGAGTAATTTAGAAGCAACACTGTGCCACAATTAAGTGTTTAGGAGTCAATAGGTGTACATAGGTAGTTGGCCATTTACTGCCATTGCCCTTGACCAAGGCACTACACTGGAGCTGGTCCCAGTGGCAGCCCCTTGCAGAGAAAGTTTTGCTAAGTGAAAGTACACTGACAAATAAAGACATCTTCTTCTACACATGCTCCGGGATGCATTCTGGAAACATATGTGAACATGTCAAGGTACAGAGCGTCTTTCGCCAATGTTTGCTTTCTGCTTTATCTCCTGCTGTTTTTGTGTTTCCGTCAACTTTCATTGGCTATATTGGCAGCAACTGTTCACTGGATACCCCAATGTTTGGAAAATGGTTGCTGCGCTGCCAACTCTAAACATCTGGGTTTCTGACTGGATTCACGTTGTGTTACCCATAGGGGGACGCGGTGCTTCACAGCTACTGCAATCTAGCTACGAGCGAATCAACACCCAGGAGAAGTGCTTAGTCTGACCCCATCTTATGAGTGCCGTCTCTCTCCGAATAAAATAAACTATGGAGGGGTGGATGAAAAAAGAGCATCCTCAAAGATGTCAGAATAAAGCAAATAGTACAAAGTGATCTCACCCTTGCTTGTCAAAAACTTTTACATCACGTTAACTTGTTCAAGAACCATTCTCGGGCTACTTGTATTGACTTCTTTATGGCCTCCAGCTGATAGAAACAAACAAAACCCTTTCCTGAATTTATTTACCGCTAATCAGGTTTTCTCGTTGATTGCACCTCCAACTGGAGTGTGTTCGTTTAAAGGAGGTGATCGTGGAAGTGGGTTGGCCTAAACTGCCATATCTGCCCTGCCTGCATTTGAGATATCACTGATCCTGCTGAGAAAGAGCTGCAGAATGTAGCCGTGTGCTCCAGGTAAGTGAAAGATTCCTGGTGCATGGAGGTCATAGGGTGAGCGCCATCTCTCAGCAGCTCCTTTATTAACTGCACATGCACAGCGCGCAGCACACATACACACAGCATTAAACACATGAGCGCAGTTGCTTTCACACACTCACACTCTGCGTACGCGTGCGTAGGGGAGCTGCCCCGTTCATGCTCACAAAGCATCTACTGTCCTTTTCTTTCAGGAGTGAAAAGTTCAGAAATGCTAGGACAGTGGGAAAGGAGGTGCCACCGTAAAATAACGCGAGGAATGTGAGATTTGTACTCTTTGTACGGTATTTTTACACTGGTTCCTCTCAGTCAACGGAGAGGACCAAGATCAGGTCATTTAAGTCAAAGGAGAGGGATTAGAAAGCGTAGCACTCATCATCATTCCACATGAAGAAATATTGGTATAATATTGACAACAGAGAGAGAGAGAGAGAGTGAGATAGAGAGAGAGAGAGAGAAAAAGAGAGAGAGAATGTGCGTCTTACCACTGGGGTTGAATTGCATACAGGATATGGGTTTGTCATGAGCTGGGAAGTGAGCCACCACTCCTTCTCCGTCTGAGTCCTCACTCACCAAGACCTGGATAGCATACACACACACACACACACACACACACACACACACAGGTCCAAGTCATTTAATAACAATGAAAACATTAATCCCAGAACGGGACTTTCCCCCAAGCAAGGATTTCTCTTCACATTTTGGTTTTGTCTGAAGCCTGCTGATATCATCACCAGTTAGTGATTTTCTCTGACATTTTTTGACACTGCATGTGCCATTGCCCTCTTGTGGATAGAAAATAATTAGCAAAGTACGTGATCGGAAATATGTTCCCTCTCTTAGTAACCCAACAATACATCAAGGAGAATCGCACGCATCAAAATTCTGATCGATATTTAATCAACGTTACGCAGACTTTTGAATATGATGAGGCCGCTCGGAGCTTTTCAGAAAGGGCTGTTGTGAGAATATGGAATTATTTACCTTGGCAATAATGTGGCTTTTCACATGTGGCTTTGACAAAAGCCTATGACAGACGTTTTTCCCGTAAACAGAAAGAAACTGGCAAGAAAGATCTACCTTTGGCTTACAACCTCCGAAAGTTTAACACGAACAGTGGAAATAAATGTTACTCCGACACAAGCAGCGATTGCTCCTAAATCACTGTCTGTTGTCAAGAAAGAGAGGAATTGGACTAAGGCTGTGCAGAGACCGCAGGCTGCCAGAAAACAAAAAAAAACAAAAAACGCTTAAAAATAAGAAAGCTTAAAAATAATCACAGACATGAGCTTGCTGTATGTGTGTGTGTGACAGAGGGAGAGTGTGTGTATAAAGTGTTAAATGTGGCCCAGTGTTACATTAAAAGGATGGCTGGCTCGACCAACATTTTAAATAGGAACTAGTCCAAACAAGAAAATAAGCAGGGAAAAGGGGAGAAAAGAGAGAGAGAGGCTAGTGACATGAAGCAGATCACTTTTATTACAGCGCAGGCAGACAATGTTGTTCTGTGAAGGAATCCTGCTGGAGCCCTTTGAAACAAGAGTGTCCTCTAGAGAGCAAAGCATATTACACAGGGGAGAGAGCGCGCCTGTGTGTTATGAGGCTGCTGTTCCAAATAAGGATATTCTGTGACAGGAAAAAATAAGAACACCATAGATTACACTGACATGAGAATTCACCTTTATCATATTACTTCCGTTTTCCATTTATTCAAGGAAACACATTTTAACCCCGTATTAATTTATTCGTTGCCCTTACCCTCCCTCTCCCACTTTCACCCTCCATTTCTCCTAGCCTCACTTGCTTCCCACTCACTAGCAATCCCTTTTTCCTCCTCCCTCTCGGGCCTAGTCAGTGTTTATGGCCAGTGTAAGGTTACAGTGTGTCGGCTGGTGACAGAGTGCAGGCCTGCTTCTGAAGGCTTAGGTTCAGCTTATAGGACAACACGCTGGCTACAGGGCAGCTAGAGTCACAGCGTAAGTGAAAAAGAGGAGAGACTGGGGTGTGTGTGTGTGTGTGTATTGACTACATCATCAGCCAAGTGTACCATGTATGCTAACACGGCTCATTAAAAATGTGACAGCAACTGCGGTGCGATTAATCATGGTTTGGAGTGGGTAAAGAGAATTCAGAGGATAAAAACCTTCAGCATCTCTTTATAGAGGTTAAAGGCAGATCCTGTTGAAGGCAACTGCCATGGATCAAATCGTTACATTCCAACAGAGTTAGACTCATATACATCCAGGTGTACTTATACCGGGGTGGGCCTGTACAGTGATGTTGTAAAGGACTATGTCCAAACTCAGATCACCCACTACTAAATCTGTTGGACCACTTGAGGATAACAATCCTTTAGTCTCCATGAACTATATTACAACAATATAAGACTCATGCCATAAACTTCCATAAAAATGGCCAAATTAATTATGATATGTAGACCACTAGCTAAGCCTTGAGGTAGTTACTGCTTATAAACCAAAGATGAATGTTTATCGAGTGTCTCTTGCTCGGGGCTGCTAAAAATATGCCACAAATCTAAGCTGCACTTTTCAGAGAGCACTGGCAACTGAGGTGAATGAGTCCGTTTGAATTTGAGCCAAAGAAGAATAGCTAAACCTGGAGATTAATGTGTCTCCTGCGAAGCCAAAGGGCAAAGTTGTGTTTACCTCTAAAGACCAAGGCGACAAAAGGACAATAAAAAAATTTCTGACAAGGTGTGTGTGTCTGTGCATATCTACAGAATGGGCCTTACTCAAGGAAAACATAAGCATGACACTCTATTACAGGGGTATTTAACCTATTGTGGCCTACTTGATTCAGTGGCTACCTGGTGACTGCTGATGTGAGTTGTGAGGAAAGGGGGGCGAGATTAGGGTTTTTTTCTTTCAGCTATTACTGGGGTTTCTATGCATGGTGAGTTGCACACAATCTGTCTATTCTTGTCAGTACAATGTTGGACAGGGACAGTCTGATGTCATTTTCTGGCTCCAGTCTAGCCCTGTGCTCAGGGGTGCCGGTGTGGAAAATCCACTTTTGCAGAGGAATGTACTTGTACGAATTTAATTATTGTCAAACAAAAATAAAATCAATAATAAAAATTGCACAAATATGCACATTAAAAATGCTAAATTCCGCATTAAAATTACATTACTAAAATCATTTGGGCGCCGCAGTGGTGTATTGGTTACCACTGTTGCCTCACAGCAAGAATGTCGGGGGTTTGAAGCCCAGGGTCGACCTCCACACCCTTCTGTGCGGAGTTTGCATGTTCTCCCCCTGTCCGCATGGGCTTACCCTGGGTGCTCCGGTTTCCCCCACCCACAAAAACGTGTGTGTTAAGTTAATCACTCCTGGAATTGACTAAGGCACTAGGTGGACGATCTGGATTAAATCCCTGTTGTGTGTTTGCATGTGCATGAGCATGTGTTGCCTGCCCACTGCTCCTCATTGAAGATGGGTGAAAATGCAGGGAATTAATTTCCCTTTCTTTTTTTTCTTCTGCTGATCACTGACCACCTGCAATACCCTCATGGACCACTAGTGGGCCGTGGACCACGAGTTGAAAACCCGTGCTCTATCACACAGGAATAATCATCTGCCACCAGCTTCTGGTTTAACACTGTCTTAATCTGAGAAAAGCCTTCAATTTAACAAAAGTATATTTCACATACCAATGAAAATTATGACTTGATGTATCATTCGAAGATGACTCACTGAAAACTACACAGTAGTATATGTAAAAGTAATTAAATAGACCAAATTTTCTCATCATCAAAATACAGCTGATCTAATTGATTTAAAGGAGATGTCCAATACTTCAAAGCAAGACCATCTTCAAACGTTTTCAACATTTGACAACGGACAGAGGAAGTACAAAGGTGCACTGCAGTTCATCTGAATAGGACACTTAGTGTATCGGAAGTATCACATCCAGTATGATTTGCATTCTTGGCCTGAAGTAAAATCTAATGACTTTCAATGATAAAGGAGCCTTTCTGACCGGACTCCTCACTGATAGTTTTTTAAATCTTAATTCCCCAAATATGAGATCAATCAATGGCAGCAAACACAGAAAGACTTTATTTACCTGTCCTTCGCCAACACAGTGTGTATCAATGATGGTGACCACACCAGGGTTGTGGGGGCTACGGCGACTGGCACTATGAGACGTGCCCTCTTCATCAGGAGTTCCTGCTGGTATGGTACCTGCTAGCTGGGTAACAACTTTGCCCACCATAGTCAAGCCTGTCTTTAAAGTCTGCAAGAACAAAAATAGAAGAAGAAGAATGCGTTGAGGATATTTATTATATTTGTGTTTGGGGAAAAAAAAATGCATGGTCTGTTTGCCACTGAAAGAATTAAATATACAACTGTAAGATAATATATTGTACAGATACATTTTTCTTTGATTTAATTCTTGGTGGGCAGAGAAGCGCAGCAGAATTGTGTGGCCGAGAGCTTGTGTTTTTGTGTGTGTGTACCAATGTGAGCAGATTCACTACATCGCTCCTGATAACTTGAACTGATAAAATGGAGAAGCGGCAGAAGACCCCCGTGTGTTTGTGTGTGTGCGAGTGTGAGTTAGAGAGAGGCTCCTCTGTGTCCGCTTAAGGCCCAGCCAGGGTGTCTGGCTCAAACACACCTCTGTGGCTCGATCGAGGGAAATGGATAGTGCTTAAGTGGAGTCTATCTCACCTACTACACTGTCTTTTCCTAATGGAGTCCAATGAGTGTGACTGTGAGTGAGTGTGTATGTGTGTGTAAGCGCCAAGGGGGCCCCGGAGAGCCTAATCAGGCATTCAGACTAGGCGGCCCTGTCAATACAGCATGGCGCCTCGCATTTGTTGGGTCTGTGGATCACCCACTGTCTCCCTTTGCCACTTGGCCAGGCACACTAACAATGTCTACTGAATGTGTGCATGTGTACGTTTGTATCTGTGTGTGTGTGTGAGAGGGAGTGAGTGAGTGTGTGTGTAAATTGCCAGAACAGCCATCAATTATTAAGTGAGGCGTTTGGCTCCTAATTGATCAACACTAATGTGTTTTCTAATCACTGCAGTTGTGGACTTCTTAGTGCTAGTCCAAACAGGCACTATTGATCTACTGTGGATGGAGAGGTGGGGGGTTCCAGAGAGATCATGTCTGGTGGCTTACAAAAAAAAAAAAGACAACACACATGAAAACACACCAGCGCAAATTCAAACATACACATGCATTGTAATGTCGCCATCCCAACAAATTAGATCATTTATGTTAAAGGTCTTTCTCATTAATGCAGCTTGGAATGATAGGCACCAAAGCTGAATTGATACATTATAGCATTCTGTTTTTTGTCTTATAAACAAA
>OMNV01003993.1:5135-44300 GCA_900303265.1 Brotula barbata
TCATTACAAACACTTTACTATTCAAGCCAGCATCAAACAACATCTGTCTCACATCTCCTGGGCAAAAACAAACACTCTGTCTGCCTACAAGCAGCTACACACACACACACACACACACACACACACAGAGAGTAAGCAGCTATTTGAACTGTCACACCAAGCGGCTCTGTTCCTGGGAGTGATATCTGTGTTGTTCCGAGCTGAGCTGATCCGGTCCGTTAGGTGGATTAGTCTCTGGAGCTGATGGCCCTGATGAAACTCCATGAAACACAAACGACGGAGGACAGAAAAGGACGGAGACGGACAAAGGCGGAGGAATAGAGAGATTTACGGAGGGCTGACTGGTTGTTGCTGCTCGGTGGGTTTGATTGTAGAGGCTCTGAGACTGATGTCGTGAACTTTGGTGAGCCAGGTGCAGATCCAGGAAGTTCCTTAGTGATTCCGTAACGTTTTGACAGTGTGAAGTAATTTGTGATTTGAAGCCTGTGAGAAGCTGCAGGTTCGTCCTTTTCCTGTTTCAAATTAAGCAACAAGTTAGTAAAGCAAGTCCATAATTATTCATTCCTAATCTTAGATTATTATTATTATCACATTGACATTATTATTATTAACAATATTTATATTAGTAACATTATGTTGTCTCGTATTGACAGTATGTTTTGTTTGTTTTTACATTTAGAAATCAGTTTGATATCTGGATGTTGAATTATTATTTTTGATTCTAATGATGAAAGTGATGCAGCATTTATTCTTTTTAAGGTGGTGCTGTGGTGCAGTGGTCAGCGCTGTAGTCTCACTGTAAGGTCGTGGGTTCGAGGCCCTGTGCCACGCCCACACAGGGTTTGTTGTCTCCATATGTTGGTACAGGCTTTACTTCACTCAGCCACACTCACCTTGGCCCTTGAGCAAAGCACCAGGCCGGGTGACACAAATAGCTGCTTGCTGTTTCTACTGGGTTGTGTGTGTTTGTGTGTGTGTTGTGAAAATTCATGTGCTCGGCTTTTGGAGAAAACCAGTTGTCAAAGTGACCGTGCAGACATCATCGTCTATTTTTACGTGCTGAACATATCCTGATTCCCTGAGGTGTCTGTCGCTGTGTGTGTCTGTGTGTGTCCGTGTGTGTGTGTGTTCCAGCGTTTCCACGATGCTCGCCTGTGAACGACAGCAGGGAAAAGGACTTGGCTGGCCTCATTACAACTTCTCTGAGACTTCATGCGGCGTGTGTGACAGCAGCCTGAGGGCTGCAGCCAGCGGGGTGCGGCTACTCTCCCCTTACAGCAGGACGCACCAATCAAACCAGAGTAAGGCCGACACTGATTACACGTGCACACGTTCTTCCACAGCAGGCTCTCCAGGATCGGCCTCCGTTCACCGCGTCATGTTAACCTTCCTCATCGCTGAAGAGGAAGGTGCTGCTGTCCTGCTTCTATTTTCATAGCAGAGTTTAAAGTTACAGAATGTAACTTTTTTTTTAAATTTTACCTCATTATTTCCTGATAGGAATCCATAAACAAAGATCTCAGTGAAAGGATCGCGTCTCGAGTGCCCCTCCTACTGGTGGACTGGGAAAAGGCTTTGTGGTGAGTTTGGGATTCACCAGCAGGAGGAGCCAGAGATGCATGTCTGTATATTTATATAAACACATTTTCAGGGCCAAAATGTCTCGTACTGCAGGTGAAAGTAGTTTGATTTTGAGTATTTTTCCATTATATTATTCTGAGCTGCAGGATTCTTCCACCGCTGACAGAAACACAAACAGAAAGTGAAGCGTTCCATTTCTCTAAGGAGTTATTGACGAAATGTCAACTTCCTGGAGTGAATCAGAAATCTGCCTGTGCCAAAAGAGCAAAGAAACACTCAGGTGTTCAAGCTGTGGTTGGTGTTCCTGTGCTCTCGCCCTCTCTGTTCTGTGTCGTTACAGATATCAAATATCAAAGGACTGCAGGTATAATTGCCTTTAATCTAATCCAGCTGCAGGTAGTCTGGTGGTTGGAGGTGTTTGGCGCCTTTGGCTCCGGGCCAGGATGAGCAGCGTGGATTGATCGCATTATCCCACGTGGAGCTCATCCTCGCCGAGTGGTTAAGATGAATGGTTACAACGGTGACATTGATTTTCACGTCCGCCCCAATCGGATGCTAAATTTTGCCTATTCCACTGCTGAATGGTATTTTTAGTGATTGTGTGTTGATTGATAGAGACGACACACACACACACACACACACAGACTCACTCACACAGACTGCTTGAGTCGAACATTTTCCATACACACCGGGACTAATGGCTTTCTGATAGATTGTATAAGATGTATTCCTGTGTGTGTGTAGCGGATTAATTCCAGTCGCTTCAGGTTCTGTTGAGTTTTCTCATCGAGTATCAAAGATCTTTTGAAATACGCAAATATCAGCAAATCAGGAACAAACTGCATGTTAATGTATCACGATGGTCACATGATTGAAGTCCTGTCATGGCTGCTGTCCCTTGTCTGGGATGTCCACCCTTCATCCTTTTCTTTTCCCTCTCTCTCTCCTCTCCATCATCTCTTCTGTGTTTCCATCGTAATGTTTTGTTATATTTCGTTACAGAGCAGATTCAGCGAGTGAGCCTGTCCGTCTTTTGTTCTACCCCACGTTCCACCTCTTGATGTGGTAAGACGGACGGACCCTTTGTTCTACACAGGCGACAACAAATGAGTGTCTGTTAATCCATCGTGTTTGTTCCTTTAATCGTTCCTGAGGCTTCAAAGCTGCCATGTTTGATGCTGCTGATCCATGATGGATTGAAGATGGCACCAACCCACCAATAGATGGTCTGGATCGCTCCCACAGGTGCATCGATGGAACTAAACTCTGAGCTCAGCTGGCCTAGGTTCAGGACCCGGGTGTCGTCTGACCGCCCTGCTCGCCGTGAAGTGAGCGAGTTTCTACACAATGATCCAATACAAGTATCACATGATGGAGGTTTTCCTGTATGTCTCATATATTAAACATCCAATATGATATAGATCTTATATATCTGATGTAACATTAAGAGTTCCACTCCACGGACCCTTTGAGGCCTTCGTTTCCCAGCACCTCATGCAAATTAATTAAATAATTTATCTTCTAATAGTTTGTTTCTTCGTCTAAGTGCTAAATATAAAAAATTAAGTGCATCCCAGGAACCAGGGGGCTTAGAGGAGGGGGTACATGGAGGGTTTATCACTTTATCAGAGCTAGCAGATTCATTGGAAATTTAACTGCCCATAGATGTGAAGTTTGTCTCGGGTCTAAGGTTTTGGACCACATAAGGAAACCCAGTCAGGCCCAAACTCAACACAGAACAGACCCATTATGTTTTATTATGAGGCGACCACTGATCCCCCGACTCGAGCTTCATAGACGGCTCGTCAGTGCCTCTCACTTCAGTTTCAGTTTCATCAGAGAAAATGAAGCTGATTAGACCACCGGGCCGCATACACAATTTAATTCACGCTGCGTTGTGTGGGATTGACACAGGACGAGGCCTTCCAGCTCCCAGCATCTATATTTACCACGGCTGAGCCTGCCACAGCCGCTGTGTGTAGGATGACAAGCAGAAGGCTACAATAGGAAATTACTGTGAATGCTGCAGCCGACGAGCAGGCTGACACACAGACCGCATCCCAGGTAAGAGGTGGACCAGAACTCCAGTTAATCTCAAACAATTCTCCAACCACAAACAAGAGACAGTTCATGGTAACAAAACTAAAACTTTAAACGCCGAACATTTCAAAATCTCTGCTTGCAGGCTTTGGCCGAGGTGAACCCAGTCCACGGTGTCCTGCAGGGCCGAGGATCTTTGGATGTTACGCTGCACTGAGCCGCGCCGAGAGCCTCTCTGGACACACGAGGACCCCCGGTAAGACCCAACACCGCTCATCCTTCTGTGGCCGTTTGGAGAGCTACCAGCAGCATCTAAAAGTTACATAACGCTAGAATAAAACAATATACTAAACAAAATAATATACAATAGGGATTTCTACCAAGTGGCTGAAAATAGAACATCAATAAAACGATGCAGGACAAGATTAATCTTTATTAATTAGAACAATAATTATTTGTCATATATACATTTGTACATTAATTACACTGTATTTAATCACATTCAATTCACATTTAATGTAATGCATAGAAATGTTGTCTGATTTCTCCACGTGTGGCTGTGACGTGTAGAGACGGTAATGTGTCAAATTAAGCCAGAGTCACACGTTGTCCTGGTTTGAAGGGGACCGCGTTGGGAGACGTTCCGCTTCCTGAACCACCGAAGGCTTCGTACCTAGAAAGAAATGACTTATTAGAATTCACACAATCCATTTTGACACATTTAGGATGTTGTTTGTTGTGAAGACATCGTGGCGTCAAAGTTGAACGTTAAATTTAGTTGTAAAGTCCATTTTTAGATGCTGAGGCGCTTCTTTCCATGTTACAATCAAACAGCGTTCAGTGTTTCATCTGTACATTCGGAAGGCCTGCTCTAAGGTAAATAACGCTCCTCTGTTACATCTGGAAACAGCTGCACGGTGCTTACTTTGTTGCATTGAGAGTTATTTGGTCTGAAGTATTGACACTCACATTTGTGTGTATTTCTTCCAGTCTGACGTGCTGAGGGACGGTTTGGTCACAGCCAAGGCCGCGTTCAGGTAGGCCTGACTCAGCAGGAGGCCCGGCTGGCTGCAGGCTGAATGCAGATGCACACATTCTTCCTACACACACACACACAGACAATATGATGTACGCATTAATAGGGTTCATGCAGATTTTGACTGATGAATTTTTAAGATTTTAACCTGAACTTCCATCCATTTTTTAGCCTGTTCAGGGTTGTTGTGTTAACGAACAGCAGAGCAGCACAAAATGTAGCATTTAAAATGTTTTTAGCCACTGAAAAATAAATAAAACGTGGTCCTGACGAACCCAAAACCTTAAATAACACACACACAGTTTGATTTGTGATAGTAAAATATCACAAAACGTCCTTTTCATCTAATTTTAACCTAAATGTACACCATTTCTGTCTGTAATGTAGGCAGGGGATGTCCTAGAATCCACCTTAAATATCATCTGATTAGAATCTCTGGAATTGAAAGGTAATATGACGATTAAAACATTTTTTGTTAACAATTAAAATAATATTTTTGTAATTTTCACAACTTTTGCTAAACTTTTTGTGTTGTTTTGTTTTTCTGGGACTTTTCCAGGCCTGGAAAACATTTCAAAAATCCAGGATTTTCCATGACTGCTGATTTAATCTGACCTGACAACACTCAGCAGCATAAATATTAATCCAGGTGATAAATAAACAGAGAATCGGACCGGACTGATGTCATCACTCACGTTTGTTCTCCTGTAGCTGCTCTTGATGTTCTTGATGTCCTGCAGGAGGCGCTCCAGCTGCTCCGGTGCCAGCTCTTCGTAGCCACTCTGGACAGAGGACATGTAGGCAGGGGGGACGGAGCTGCCGGGCTCACGGACGGACGCCCCCGTGTGGGTCATGGAGTTTGGTCCAGAGCAGCACTGCGAGTTCTGTGGAAGGAACAACGGAGATCATGTGAGTAATAACTACATTTAAAAATATGATCGAGTGGCACCGTGTAGTTTGATGTTTGTTTGTGGCATTCAACATTTTCTCCACATTGTATCGTGGATTCATAACGGGTGAAATGCAGAAAGGAGAGGACGTTTGGCTCCTTACAGCAAAGTGCAGCAGTTAGTCAGCAAACCGAGCCGAGGCCCGGTCTGCTTCATCACAACCACGCCGGCAGCCACAAACCGAACCATCAGCAGGTACAGAAACCAGAAACCAATCGCTGCCTGATCCATTCTTTTGTGCCACAGGATCACTGTAATGAATTTTAAAGATATTATCCAAGTAACAGTGCGATGTTATTGAAGTCATTAATCTTAATTGATTTGGAATGCAGCTCTTGAAGCTGACATTAATTATGGACTTCACTCTGTAGTGGGCCTGAAGAGATGTGAAATGTCCAAACACACACGCCTCAAGTCGTGATTCAGATTAAACACAATTCATTCATTCTAAGGCCACTTCAGTCAACATTGTGCTGCGGTGCCTTGGATTGTAAACTGGACTGGACCTTGGTTGATCTGAGGTGGTCGTCTATGGAGTTCGGTTTGTGCTTTGGCTTTGAGGGCCCAGTGGGAGGGTCTGAGCACAGAACTGGCTCACAGCGACTCCCTCGCTCTCTCAAGAACTCTGCTCTGTGTGCTCGAACGCATTTCGGAAGCATTGTTAGATTTTTTCATTCTGTATTTTTCCTGACATGTTTGAATAATAACAACTGCGTAAATGTGTTGTAATCCAGTTTAAATGGAGTAAACCCCGATTTAGTTACCATTTTTAACAGTGCTTCCAGAATGCGGTCGATAATTCTACTAATGACCCGATTGAAGAAAAAACCGCCTGTAATTATAGTCTGTAATGTTGCTCAGAGTTGAGCGAGCGCACGGAGCAGGGAGATTGAGAGTGTGTTGGAGATACAGTGAGCGAGTTCTGTGGTCAGAAACGAGACACAAATGTAAGAAATGCATGTAGTCGTCCCTTTAAATGTAACGATGCAGCTCCAAAGGTTTACTGGAACCGTTGGATGTTAACTACAGCAGTAACCCACCATCATATGGAGATTAGATTATACTTTCAGGTTTAAAACAACAAGCTCAAGTCCAATGAGAGGCAGACTTACATGCAGGAACAAACCATGGCATCGTGTTGTTAGGAAATGTGTCTTTTAGGATATGAAGTGTTATCCTGACGGTACTCACCAGCCCAGACAGGGGTGAGTTTCCCAGCTCTGACTCATAGGAGCTTCCAAAGTAGAGTCTCCAGACGTTGCTGCGTTGTTCCTCTTCTACTTGAAGCTCGCTGGGTTCCAGGAGAACCATGGATTGGTCCAGCGCCGCGCCTGCTTCCCCCTCTCCAACCGAATCGTCCGAGCCGCTGCTTTGGTTGGGGAACATCATGGAGGAGAGGCTCATGTCGCTGTCGGAACAGGAAATCGGCTCCTGACGTCACACAGAAACAGAGGGACGAAGATTTGATATGTGTCTAAATCTCGATGAGGTGAGGTTCTGTGTTTTACAGGCTGTTTAGTGTCTAAAACCAGAGGAACCAACGCGGTGCATTCACAGTTTAATTATATCATTCTGCATATTGTGAAGTACATTAAAAACTTTCTTAGTCTTCCTGCTGCTGTTGCTTTGAAGCTATTTTTTAACATTTTATGCTGTTTCAATTTTGAGTGAATTATTATTCATTTGTTTTCCTGCCTCCCCTTTTTGTTTTAAATTAGTGAAACACTTCAAATTACAATCCTTATATGAACTGTGCAGCATACATAATTTGATTTGTAAATAAGTCATCAAAGTAGATTACATACAAATGATCAGTCTAAATCCTCATTCATGCAATATTCTTGAAAGACTTTGTTCAGAGCAGACTAACCTGCAGGGTGCCGGATGCCAGACTGCTGTGGACGGCCTCCAGCTGGGCGTTGTAGAGCAGGGCCTTCAGATCTGCCCCGGTGAACAGATCCGTGGCTGCTGCCAGCTGTTCCAGGTCCACGTCAGCAGCCAGGGGGATGCCAGCACTCAGAGCCCTGAGGATGTCCACTCGATCCTCCTGGAAAGAGGAAGGAGAGGAGACTCAGACGCTCTTCATAACTGCATGAGAGCGACGAGCCTTAGCGTTACAGTACGTAACTCTGGTATCTGAGCAAACATTCCAATAAATCCATGCAAAATGTAACTGTTGTCACTTGTTGATAAATTAACATTATAACGTTAAGAGTGGACATCTTTAATCTTTGACGTTATTGTGGTGTGAGCGGTAGATTAACACACACATTAACATGCAGAAACTAACATAATGTGATCAATTTAGAATTATTAATCAAAGTATAATTAGTTCAACAAACCAGGTCAGGAGGAGGACAGTAGAGGGACCTGTCCAGCCGTCCAGGCCTTAGCAGTGCCGGGTCGATCATGTCCGGGCGACTGGTGGCTGCAAGCACATACACACCTACAAACACAAACAGATCTCTCACTCATGAAGTCAGTACAGTGGATTTGATCACTTCAGATGGACTGTGGTAAAACGTAAGACACACACTACTCCATGTTCCTACCGTGTAGTCCCTCCACGCCGTCTAGCTGGGTGAGGAGCTGGTTGACCACGCGGTCCGTCACCCCCGTGCTGTCGTGGCCTCTCCTGGGCGCCAGAGAGTCAAACTCATCAAAGAACAGGATGCACGGTTTGGCAGCTTGAGCCCTTAAATGGACAAAGGACACCACAGTCAGACAGAGACGGGAAAACAGACTCTTCAGGTATTAAATTTGATAAGCTGTAGACTGTGGCAATACTTTATAAAGAAGAAAAATAACACTGACACTGAATAGAACATTGGAAGTTAAATTAAAACGATATTATCTCTGAATAATATTCATTAAATGTGGCTGTGCTGATTTCCTTTTTGGACCCTAGCAGACATACATCAACTCTTAACTGCAGCCACTAAAACGTCCAGAGAGGAGAAGAATTGTTCACTAACCTCTGGAAAACATTTCGCACTCCCTGCTCGCTGGCTCCGATATACTTACTGAGAAGTTCCGGTCCCTGTGAGGTAGTAAACATCCTGCGTCAATGTTCTGATAAGTACAGAGGCAGCCGTCGGTCTGACCGTCAGAGCCAAAGCCAAACTTACCTTGATGCTGATGAAGTTCATGCCGCTGTCTTTAGCCACGGCCCGGGCCAGGAGGGTCTTCCCGGTGCCCGGAGCTCCGTACAACAGTATTCCTGATCGATGGCGGATAGGAAGATTGGCGAAGAGGACGGGATACTGCACCACACAAAGGATTCACAACAAAATGTTCCGCAGAAACCAACAGATAAATGATGACATTTATCAAACTAGAAATGTGTATTTTACTGGACTGTTTACCACAGAAGGCTAATTTTTAATCAACTTCAGACTATTTCAATTAACTTCCTTGATGTCCAGGCACATGATCACCTGGAGGCCTGCAGTAATAGCACGAGTGAGCCATAAAAAGGCAGGCAGCAAATCTAATTAACTGATTAAAAATAGAACTGACAGACGATCTGCAGCCGTTTCTCATCCGCCGAGAGAACAAAAGCGTAAGATAACAAAGGCGTGATGAAACTATTGAAACTGTGTGAAATATTACTGTGGAGTCCCAATACAACTTATAAATATACATTAATTTGATTTTAAAATATTTCAACCACATCTTTCTATCATGTCTTCCACAAGACAAGACAGAATAGTGAATGAAGAACACAAAGATAAATTCAAAGCCAATGAAACTGGAAAAAATGCTGACTTTCCTGCTGATTCTGTATGATGAAATTAAAGGTGGTTTGATGCTGAATTTTCCCCGAATGTGTTTTGTTCGTATTTTTTTTATCTATTCTGTTCTGACTGTTTTGTGAATGACCAAAACATTGACACTGACCTTAGCAGGAAGCAGGATGGTGTCCATTAGCTGCTGTCGCACCTCTCTCAGGCCTCCCACCTTCTCCAGCCCAAAACCGCTGGGGGTGTGGAGCTCCACCCCCCAAAGCGACGGAGGGGTGAATCCTTTAAGAGCCTCAGCAAAGTCCCTCCTTGACAAACACACACCTGACAGACACACAGTTCAAAACATTAGAAATAAGAGAAAATATGAAAGTGGTCTTTAAATGAACAACACAGACCGTAAACTGAACCGGTTCCATACCTTGATCACTGTGTCCTCTTTGAACTGTGCTGGCGTGGACGGCACGCTCCAGGAGCACAGCTAAGTCTTGGGGTGTGTAACCCTCCGTGTCTTTTGCAACAGCACCCAAGTCCAGATTGTGTAGGGTCTCTTCTGATACGCTGGTTTTCCTGAGGATCAGACAGCGCATGATCTCTGCTCTCTGGGCCTGCAGAGGAAAGTACACAGCCTCCATTTGGTGCTTTAATTTGACTTTGTACCTTTTCCCAGTGTGAGTGTGTGTTTGGTTGTGCACTGACCTGATCTGGAAGTTGGATGTGTACAGATCCCTGGATGAAGTGCGACCCCTGCACCTCGGTCAGGGAGGCGTGGAGGGCGTGCTCACTCTGGCTGGTGACGATCAAACACACCAGGCTGCCGTGGACCACCAACTCATCCACCAGATCCTTCAGACCTGCAGGGCAGAATTTGAATTTGAAGAGATAAGATTGTGGTTACTCATGACAACGGACATACACACACAGTCCAAAATGTAGGATTTACTTTGCGCTGTGTGTTGTTGCAGGAGCGCCTCGGGGCCGTGCTCGTGTTCTGGCGAGGTTGGTGCCCCCGTTATGTGCTCCAGGTCATCGAGTAGAACAACGGAGGGCTGCCTCCACTCTGCCTCTTCAAAAACGTCCTGCAGCACGTGTCTCACAGTTTCTGCTCTTTTACCTGAAAAAAACAAAATAAAACATTTTCCTGATGATGTTCTGCAGCCGATCTGATTGTAGTTGACCAGTTTTAACACAAAATATTGAGTGTTTGTAGACCTTGTAGCTTTTTGCAGTCCACCACCTCCACATGTGCGTCCAGATGTTCACTGGCCTTCCTGCAAAGGGCTCTAGACAGAGTGCTCTTCCCACTGCCCTGAAACATAAGCACATCACCCCAGATCAGAGGTAGATAAAGTACGTCAAAGTACAGATATCACATTTAAAATGACTTAGTTACACTTAAAACTGATCCACCCATGACATTAATTTTACTCCGATCATTTGGAAAAATATTTATAATAAAGGTGCAAAGTCTCCTAAAACATACTTATGTACTGTGGTGAAGCATCTTTACTTTTTTACTTTCAACCACTGATATTGCACAACATAAAAATAAAACCTACTTTGAACTTAACTTACATAAATCAGTACAGTCATAGACATAAACATCACTGCTTTTATGTGATACCTTAGCCCCAGTGATGAGAAGCGCTCCGCCTCGGAGTCCTCGTCCATCGAAAACCAGTTCTCGTGAGAGGGGACTACCCAGAAGGCTGTGGGAGATGAACTCATATCCCGATGTACTTAGCGCTTCCATTCCACTGGAGAGAAACAGTAACGGTTTTTATCTGTTCGCTGCTGCGTGTAAGCTCACAAAATCCTGCCAAACCTACCCAAGAGAGCTCAGAGAGGGGAGCTGTGGGTTTGGAGTTCCAGCTCCAGGTTTTGTATCTGATGTGGTTGCTGGTTCTCTGTTGACCTGAATGTGTTACATAAGAGAATCTGTGAGCTTTAGAAATCATTTGTAACACCATAGAAACTGTGGAAATTTAACAGGTGAATGATACCAAATGAACGTGTGTACCTCGATGTCTGATTTCTGGATGACGCTCGGGGCCAGAAGAAAGAGCTGGTCTGGAGGGTCGCTCTCTGGTTCTGGATTCAGCACAGTTAAAGCAAACTCTAACTTCGCTAAAAAAGAACAAACGAGAAAACAATTTAATATGACTCAACGTGCTGTAATTCATTCCTGTATGTGACTTTGTTTGCATATGATTGTATATGAAACGTATGAATTTATTACCATCGGCTGCGTGTAAGAGGATGATGCCAGAGCGAGCGATCAGACAGGCCAGAGGCTCGTGACTCTGCGTGTGCAGCCAACCAAGAAAAGCTGTTTGGATGGCCTCATCATCTTCCTCAGGCTGAAGAGATGATGAAAGACCACACAGACATGTTTGTACAGTCCGTTTCATTTTCACCTCATTAAACGTTACAACTTAAAAAATGAATGATCTTACACGTGATTATTACACCACATTGCTACCAATGATGACTATCCCAGCACTCACCAGGGGCTTCAGAGGCTGCAGACGTATGGTGGAGGCTACTCTGATTTGTGACTCGACTGGTTTAATTCTCACTGTTGAATGTGCGATGATATTCAGCCTTGTTGCCAGCGACTCTGGGATCTGAAAACAGAAAACAAAAACATGTTTTACATGAGACAGGGCATCATATCACTGAAAGAGTCAGTGTTGATACAGGTTTTGACCAAAGGATTTCCATGATTTGAAACTAAACATGTAGTTTGATGTGTAATAGTTAACATTTAGGTTAAATTTGGATTTTTACTGTGATATTTTACTGTCTGTCTATAATGTAGGCCTTCCCTCTTCTTCATACATCTTATGATCTTGTAACAATATTCATTCAAAGTTTTTTGTGTTCACTTGTTTTGCTCGTGACTTTTCCAGGTCTCGAAAACAGAATACAAACTACATATTTCATCAGAATATTAAAGATTAAAACAATATCTTTCAAAATTTCATGGCTATTTTGCATTTGTTTCTCCAGAGCTGTAAAACTAAATTTCTAGATTCCTCACCCAGACTCCTCCTCTGTGGATCTCTGCCCTGCTGCTCCACCTCTGCTTCCCTGTTGTCTTCTCCATCCCATGACACACCACTCTGACCACCATGTCCTTCTCCTTCACCTCCTCTCCTCCGTGGCCTGTGGCAGCGTTAGTAACGCCAGTCTTCTTATTTTTCTCCACAGCCTGCTTGTCCCTCGTTTCTTTTGGGGAGGGAACCTTAGACAGAAGCCCATACGTCACTGCAGACTGAACTCCACTCAGTCCAGCATCTCTTCCGTGGCTCAAAGGGAAAACGTGAATAACGCCCGATGCAATGTGGGAAACGTTACAAAGAGAGTTAGGAGGCACAGAGCAAACTCTGTAGTTGGAGTCTGAGAGGAGAGCAGGGATGTCGGGTACAGGAGGTAACTCTTTAACAGGTTCATAAGTACCCTTCATGTAGTGCAGCAGACTCCTCAGGGTACTTACACCTCCCCACTGCTGGCTCTGAGTGACAGAGGCACTTTGTGATGATGCTCTCTGGGAGGAGGAGGAGGAGGAGTTACACTCGAACTGACTGCGAAGATGCTGGGTCTGAGTGGTCTTCAGTGCTGAGCGAGTGAGATTCTCTATTCCAGCACGGCTCTTCGGAGAAACAACCAATTCTGTAAACTGTTCCAGGCGACCATAAGATGTGGATGGCAAGAGTGATGCTGTAGAGTGGTTAAAAAAAGATGAAGTACGTTCAACACATCTTATATAAATAAATCGTGATTGACCAGGTTAAGTACAACCACAAAAACTTTCTGGTCTCCATAAATATTGAATGTTCGTAGGAATGTTTCACCCCACAAATTTCTCAATTAGTTCCATCTCACAGAATTCTCACAAAATTCGAAATGTCAGAAAATCTAGTAAGGCACAGATGGACACGGCCTATCTGCAGGGACGCAGATTCACAAAAGGAATTTTGATTCTATGACTGACAGTCAAATTGTGATTAAATGTGATTATTAAAGCAGCATCATCAGGCCAAGTGGTACCAAAATAATGCCTGAATCTTGTTCAACTGGCCCACAAAGTTTAACAGAAATCTGTCAATAACATCTTGAGATGTCCTGCTGAAGATCAGGCAGACAAACACAACCAAACACACAACTCTGACCTATTCTGATGTAGATGGCTGTGTGTTGGTCCACCCACACAGGAAACACAGCATCACAGAACACAACTCTGATCTGATCCAACAGCTGCTGCTCCAGGGCTGCACTGTGGAGCTCCTGCAAGGTAAGTGAGTTAGAGGAGGAAACAGACATTAATGTATCACATTTAACTGGGTCATGGTCACAAAGTCCTTGATCACTTAAAGGAAGAGAACCAACAGTTGTGGAGAATTCTGACAAGCACAACATTAACAACACCCTTAGACAGACTCTACACTCGTACCATGGGAGAATTAGCTCACAGGCGACTTTAAGGTATTGTGCTCACTCACTAAAATCTCCCAGTCATCGGACGACAGAGGTTCCACAAACACTTGATGTACTGATGAGACCTGCTGACAAAGCTTCAGGAAGCCCTGAGAGAAATCAGACAATGCAAACATCCTGTTGTCAAAGGCTGAGACCAAAGACGACTACACGCACACAAACGACTACTAAGTAGAGAGAATTTATTTATTTATTGAGTAGACGCCCACCTGTTCTCCATCTTTCAGGCCCAACTTCTCCCCCAGTTGCCGACAGAGTTGAACTTGGTGGTCATCCAGACTCGTGAAGCTCCTGTTTTGAGTCCAGCTGAGAAACACCGAAGACCCATGACCCCAGGACAACTCCAACGCCTGATTCTGAATCACAACAGACTCTTTGTCATTGTGCTTTTTGAGGACCTTATTACTCTGCTCAATTTCTCTCTGTTGAATCAGACCTAGCTTGATAAAATCGAGCATTTCTGATCCACCTGACTAAGCAGAAAAGGAGACGGGCTCGTAAAAAGCAGCATTTTCTGTACGGTTATTCAAACGCTATCTGACAAATTCCAAGTGGAAGAACAAAAACAGGAGATTTCTGGGATTCTATCATTTCCAACATGCTCTGTGAAACCAGCTTCCAGCCCAAACACACTTTTAGAGGATTGATTAAATCCCAAATGCTCTGATTTCACCGGTTCTGCAAACAAACTTAAGATCTTACTCAAGCTACTAAAACGTTATTTACAACCCTCAGGAAAAGGAAATACTCCAGACCACGAGACGATGCTGGAAAACCTTTTGGCATAACAGACCCCTTTCAGTGCCGCATGTCCTCATTAACGTGCATAAAATAAGCAAAGATAATTTTCAAACATACTGCATATCTCTAAGATCCCGCAGGACTACGAGCTAATTTGGTGTGAGGAACCTACACAGGATGAGAATGTTCACAGAAACCAATTGGATGTGCGATTCACAGAGCAAACTGATTTCTCAAATCCCACGAGGAACCAATCCTGCATAAATATGCATCGCATTTGATTTGGTGTGCCAAGTGCCGCATGAAATATGTGGGAGAGACTGGCAGCACAATTAGGGTGTAAGTAACACACATCTTACAACAAAAGGAACAGGCAGGAAACACACAGGCCTAATGGTGCAGCATTACTTGATACACGAGGAACAAAAAAACAAATCTGCACTGGATCATCTTGTCCAGAAAGAGGACTGAAGGACAGCGTCAACCAAGGGACCTGGTGTTTACAGCGATGTGGACTCGGAGGCACAATGGATTATACCCACATCCTTATGGAGAGGGTCAGGGGAAGGGTAAGGGGGTTTAGGATAACATGGTCATCTATCACAGAGCTACATTCTAAAATACACTGAACCCAATCAATACAAGATCCAATCAATTTCTAGTTTTTGAACGTACGAACAGACTCGTGGATAAAATGCTTCCTGGATAAAATCTGTTGAACGTATTACTGGTAAATGTGGTTTTTGGGACCTCATGCTTGGACAACTGCTAACGGGTTCGAAATTGAAATCATGCAGAATCACTATTGCAATCACTTTGTAATGAGGACATCAGTAGACCACAGCAAAACTGTATGCAAATCTCTTACAGGAAGTAACTGCTTCTACTATGCAGTTTAGGCCAGTACTCATTTAATACGCAATACTTTGCTGCCGCCAAGTGAGACTGGAACAGCATCGCTCAAAAACAGTGCAAGTTAATGCATTACACTCCATTTACTGTGGTTTGGTTCCAATGCCAATATGTAAATGAGTTCCAGGAAAACGTACAACTTTTAATCAGAGCTAGAAGCGCCTGAAAATTAAAAAGGCAAAACAGATTGAAAACACACCCTGTTTAATGAGATTCAGCTTCATCAGGGTAATGTTTTCAAGCTTTGAGCTCCAAACTTAACAGGGCATGAAACTCTTATTTAATCTGCTATTACTCTCCATTTCTGCTCACTATTCAAGTGTACCACCCCGGGTTGGGGCTAAACAGCAAAATGGGAAGTAATGAAACAAAAACAAATGTAACAGGAAGAGTAAAAATAACTCTTATTTAGCAGTTGTTGTTTTTGTTCGTGCACTAAAAGGAGGAAAAAAACGACAACTTTGACTTGCATCAGTTCTGACTCAACTCACAAAACCTGAGCTTGATGATTTCATATCCCTGTTTTCAGTAATTCATATGTGGTCCAATATGTTTTTCTTTCCATTGGAGACTATTATTTTACTGTTTATATGAGTACATGGTGTTAGCATGCAGTGCTACTGGGTCTTCCAATTTAATGGACATATGTCAAAGTGTCTTGTCCTATTGATGCTGGTCTGGAACGTGATCTTCCGTTTATTAAATTGAATCAATATCCAAAGCTAACACTAAACAGAGGTTATTATAATTACAATGCCAAATAAAAGGATGTTCTAAAAATCAGAGACAAATAGGAATACTAGTACAATATAGAACTAACAACACCAACAGTAAATATCTCCACACGGTGTGTTATGTGAGGTCCAGATATGTCAATTATGACCCGAGACATATGGGGACAGGGGGTTCCACCTGATCCTGCCACACCTGCTCAGCCTCACTCTGACACTGATTTTTTTGGATAAAGGCGTCTGGCAAATGCATAAATGTAAATGTAGATGTGTAGCAAGTTCAAACTAAAGACATTACAATACAAATAAGAAATGGGTGAGCTTATTTGTCATTCATTTAGAATTTATCTTATCTACTTACAGCTCACAAAATGAAGCCTCATCTCTTTCATCAGTTGTTCTATGAAACAAATTAAGTTTCTACGTTGCCGCACTCCAAACTTTCACTGCCACAGCATTAGCTAGCTAACAGCTAGCACAGGTGACTTACCTCGTTCAGGGAAAGATGTGATATAAGCTTAGGGGGAAGATGAAGAAAGCAGTTTTTCGAGTTGCTAAAAACAACAGTAACGGGTTGAATGCCCTGATTACTAAACATGGCTGGCTCATGCTCCGTCACTATTAATTAAAGACAGTTTGTGCCACCTGATAGTGTTATGTATGATAACCGATCCATTCGCTCGGTCTGTGTGTACAATCAGACCAAAGTAGTCGCTTTGGGAAAAGGGAATTTCAAAATAAAATTTTGAATTCGGCTACAAGATGATGTTGAGTAACGCAGTTGTAGATTTTTACGAGAGTAGCTTTTATCTTGAAATAAGTCAACCGGAAAACCCCAGGAGCGACCACATCGACAACCCTGATGAGACCACGTGACCTGGCGGAAGTTACATAGAACCCGAGGTCTTCAGCTGCGAAGTATTTACAGACATATTTCTCTTCGTTGATTTAGTTTGATGGCATGGTTACAATCATCACACGCGGGAAGCCTAAACGAACAATAAATAAATTCAAACGACTTTATTAACACGGCGAAGGAGGCGGAGTAACAGATGGTGCCGGAACTGGGGTAGTTTCGGATATCACGTGGTCTGGTCAGGTTTGTCGATAGACTCGTTCCTCAAACACATCAGTAGCGTCATGGCGGTGTCAGGTACGAAGTCGGGGTGTTGGACCGTCCCAGAGGTTTACAAACATCACGAACAACGGAAAATTTGCATTTCTCGCCTCAAATATAGAGAAGGAAGGAAGGCTAAAGCAGTTAAGGTAAGAATATATTGCTATCTTGAACCGTAACATAGCAGGCGCGGAGAAAAGTAGTACACATATACATAAATAAACCGCAAATAACCTGTAATTGTAAACTTATTCCCTGTTTGTCATCGGCATGTTTTTGAAAAGTACAACGTTCTATTTTCGGTTTGGTTTCAATGGCAGCAACGGATTTGACTTGTGTGTTATTAGGTCTACACCATCAATTTGGAGTCTCGGTACTTGATGGTGCAGGGGGTTCCAGCCATCGGAGTGATGACCGAGCTCGTCCAGCTATGCGCCCTGTACGGGGTTGTGGAGGAATACAGGCCCCTGGACGAGTACCCAGCGGAGGAGTTCACAGAAGTCTACCTCATCAAGTTCCAGAAACTCACGAGTGCCAGGTTATCTATGCCAAGCCCTCTTTTAACTTTACAGTGTTGTTAATTACATACATAAAATGATGCTTATTACAGTGAAACTTGGCTGATTTTACAAAATTTATGGTTTACTTAAAATATATGTATTTAGTATTGGAATTTTTATACTTTCAGCTGAAATATTAAAAATGCAAATTCAAGGGCCATGTAAATCCTAAAAGAAGTGATTATACTGTATGACAGATGTATCTTTGTGGGTTATTCTGCACCAGAACTATGAAATGATTACATTATCCTCATTCTTTTTAACAGAGCAGCCAAACGACACATGGATGAGAAGAGTTTCTATGGGGGCGTGCTTCATGTGTGTTATGTCCCCGAATATGAGACTGTGGAAGACACCAGGGAAAAACTGCAAGACCGGAGGAGATACATAACCAGGACTGTTCGAAATAAAGGTAAATTCTACATCTTGGAACTACTATTAGACATAAAACTGATCACTAAGAGCCTTTATTGATTTGGTGCACTGCTTTTTCCTCTACATTCTTATTGAACAGCAAGAGAGAAGGAACAGCAAGACAGAGAGTCAACACTGTCTGACACAGCCACCACATCAGAAAAGATCACCTCCAGAAACTATCCAAGCTCAGCTGATAATCCAACAGGAGAGAGTTCATGTAACAGCTATCATCCAAGCTTTCCTTTATTACCATTGCCTCCTCAAGAACATCACTACAGAGATAGAGACTTACATCGGACTGTGCCAACCGAGGACAAAATGGGAACATTACATAACGCTATCATGGACACAAAGCATTCGGTGCAGAGTTTAAATCCCAGCCAAAAAGACAGAAGTCCAGACCGAAAACTGCCCTCACATCAGACTTCAGCAATCAGATTTTTACCAAGAACCACCCATTTGGAGAAAAAGAAGCGAAAGATGGAGGAGGCTGTGGAGAATCCCCTAGTAGGCGTTACTGAAATTAATGAGCCACTGATTGGACCAAAGCTACCAGAGCCAGCAAAATTGGAGATGGAGGATGAATCACTGAACACAACGGTCAACAACATCAGGAACACAATGAAAGAGGTAGTGCACGTTTGACTGTGATGGGGGTTTAAGTGACACTAGACCACCACTGACATTGCTTTTTTGGAATGAGAAGTATTTTTGGCAGAGTTTACTGTTCACTTACCAGGTCTGTGCACCTGTAGTCTGGTGAATGGACCCACATGGAATCACAGAAACCTGGTGTCTCAGAAAGTCCTCTGACATTTTGGGGGCATGTTGCACCATAACATGAAGTAGCATAGAGAATGTTACAGAAATACACAGGCGGGGAAAAGGAAAGGAAAAATAGTACCCTAATGAAACAGATTTTACGAGATATTACCCTCAGCACAGCACAACACAGTTCTATTTGGGAATCCACAAGATACATTTAGCTTTTACTTTTGTGTGCAGTGTCTGTCTTTCCACGTGGGTCCATTCAAAGACATACAGACCCGGCCAACTCACCAGAAAACAATGCCAGTGACCAAGTTTGGATGTGATTTCCCCTGCAATCATAAACTAACATTTTATAAAATTGCTGGACTATTGTCATATTCAGTAATCAGTGTGTTGTCATTGCTTGTAGGTAGCATCAGTTCCCGACTTCAAACCAGCAGAGAAAAAGATGAGACCACGTCGTCGGATTTAATCAGCTTAATGTGTTCTGTGAACATTTGTCCGCTGTCAACTTTTTTTAATAATAAACGGAACCCAAAGGTCTTTTTCTTCACGGTTCCAGTGGGTCCCGAAATGCGTGCTGCTCGAATTTCTGAATACGCTGAAATGAGAGGAAACAGAGTATTTCTGATTCAGACACGTGCTGTAAGTCACTACAGTTCTTTAAGCAGTCTTGTTTGTATTTACCGATCTGTCAGGGAGGCAAGTTCCAAAAGCCTCAAGCAACAGTTTCTCCTTTTTCACTGCCTTCTCAAAGTCCTCATAAGAGAGCCTGCCATCTTTGTCATAATCCTGCAAAGAGAAACAGCATGCACATCACAGGCAATGTGGTCAGCCTCTCTTTAGTAGAGATGTAAATAAATGAAAGACTGCAAAGATATCAGAATATCATGCTGCCTGAAACGCTACAACATGATTATGACTGAAAAACTAGCAGAGGCCATCCCACCATCATCTTGATTGAGATTTCCACCACGTCTTTGACTGCCTCCTCTGGGTCGTCTTCTGAAGGCAGTTTGATGAAACAATCCTTCAACATTTGATGCATCTCCTCCCTGGTGATGAATTTGTCACTGTGAAAGTCGTACACATGAAAGCAGTCTGGACCATGCAGACAGGGATGAGTCATTAGCACGGTAATTGATAATTAAATCTGCATTATGTTATAGCTAATATTTGTCTGTTTAAGGGGGGTGCATTATTTCATATATCAAATTACAGTTTATTTTTTCATCCAAGTTCCCACGTAGAAAAACAGACAATCCTTCGACCCATTCTTCCACAGAGATTATGCCATCGTTGTCTTTGTCAAAGGTGTTGAAAACTAGAAGAGAGGTAAAGTGTAATATCTGGTATAAGTTAACTTTACAGTACACAAGAAATGCAGAATAACGGTGTCACCAACAATCAATCAATAAGACAAGCCGATCAGATTGGCCCTTAAAAACTGGTAAATGCATTGGTGATTGAAAGTTGATCATTCAAAGATTTTGGGTACGTTTAAGAGGTCTTCAGTATTTGTAAACAGTTAATAATTAACAATACTCTGTCTAAAAACACACTAGATCATCATCATACCTTGTGATTTCTACAGTCCTGATAATCATTCAAATAACAATATTACTTAGATGACAATTTTGAAATTCTCTTAATTCTGGGTATGTTGAGTATCATTTAAGAAAGATTTTCCCAGAATGCATCCTGACATTTTGTATGCTTGGAAAATATGGACTTCTCAATAGAATTTCAAATAACACATTTTTAGTAAATCATAAATGGAGAGTACCACTCAGAAAAGGCATAAAATCTCAAAAATGTTAAAAGTTCTAATAAAAACAAATCAATTCTTTAAAGATTTCCACAGAATGCATCTTAATATTAATCAGTGTCTTTGGAAACCTTTCACAAGAGTTTTAAATTAAACCTTAAAAGACAGGCCGCGGTTAAAAATCCCCAAAGGAACAACGGAGTACCTCCATCCAGTATGACGTCATCCGTGATCCCAAAGGTGCTGTGCAGGACGCTTCTGAACGACGCTCTGTCCAGGCCGCAGATCGGCTTTCCCGGGACTATCGGCTCCCCTTTCACCGCGTGAAACTCCCGGATGAGACACTCCACCTCTGCCTTGGTGACTGGGCTCATGGGAGGAAGAGCAGGAGGTCATTTCAGAAGTCTAACGGAGCGACTTTCCCGGGTGACTTTAGTTGCCATAGTAACGGCAAACATTAGGCGCGAAGCTCTCGCTACTAGCTTGATGTAGTTTATCATAAAGTAATGTCATTAAGGAGGTCAAAGTTCATACTCACAGTGTTTCACCTGCTTGGAGATCGTTTTGGCCAGAGCCTGTATGATCTTTTTGTTCAACGCTGACATTTCCGCCATGATTGCAAACCGCTCGTTGGCCGAGTAACGGCACAAACAACACCGGGACTGGGGGTTCACACGCAATGTTACTACTTTGGGTTTCCCGTGCCACATGTCACGTGACGGGTGACGTAACTCGAAGTTTTACCCGAGGCAGTGTCGTCATGCTGTTAGCTTGAGGTGAGGTTAGCACGGCAGCAGCAGAGGAAACCAGCATACAGATTTAAATCCTGAAGAACACAAGTCCTTTAAATATGCTAAAATTAATTCATAATAAAACTATAAAAACAGACATCGAGAATTAAGTCATAATATTTGGAGCATATGGTTCTAACATGACGAAAAAAGTGAAAATGTTGCTAAAATTTAACAGAAAAAAATGACATGACATAAGAAAAAAAATGTACTTTTGCGAAACAAACTCAAAATAATACAAGAACATAACATCTGGCTTTATATCAATAAAGCCAGATGTGTGAAAAAATGAAAATGTTATGAGAAAAGTCATATTACACAACAAAAAGTTGCATGACAAGAATAAAAACTTGAAAGTCCTTTGACTTAATTCTCGTAATATTTTACTTATGATATAAATAGTCCCCTTAGAATCGACTTTTCAATAAACATTTCTTTAAACAGACTTTATTCTTCCTTCTCCTCGGTAGCGTGGAGCTACAGACCTCACAGATCCTCTTCATCCACAGCAAGGAAACATTGAAACTGCGCTGCTCCTGCAGAGAAAAACAACGGAAAGGACAGATTAGTCTCACTGATGATAAATTAGCAAATACATGACATCACTTTTGTTGTTTTATACAATAATCTATACATGCTTGACTGTACTGTTTGAACTGGTTCTCCAGTGCAGTGTCTGTTAGTAATATATGGATTAGGCTGAACACAGTGGACAAAGTAGATTTGATTTGCTTGTGACTTCTGTCTTATATTTCCATATTGACTTTTATTATACTTTTGAAAATACATTTTTTTGAAATTACATTTTCCATTGTACCTTGAACAGACTAACGGTCTGAGAGGGTGCTAATTTTAATAGAAAAATAAATCTGTATAGATCACTCAAAACAGCCTTAACACCTTCAATAATAAAATTATGAAGCAATGATAAGCAGCTCCTCATATCACAAACATGTTATCTTAATGTGGCTCAGGAGATTTTCAATTTTAACTTAATTATACAAGAGAAATTAGTTTTATGTATCCTCCTTAGTATTTGATTTGTTTGTATTTTTTGTGTGAAAATGTACTGTTCATTGTAATGTGGTGGTTTCCCCCATGAGACGGTCAATCTGGTCCTTCTCAGCTGGATCAGCTTCTAGGACAAAGTGTCCAAACATGAAGGAATGGCCAAAACTGAATTTATCATAAATAAGACAAATACATCACATCATATTGATTTATTTCCTTCTGTGGCTCAGAAGGCAAACCACAACTTGTGATGAGCAACTCTCCCCTAACGAGGGAAAGGTTGATGAGGTTTTAGACGTCTTCCTCATCTCCCCCAAGAAAATCTGATCCCATCTCCTCATAATCTTTCTCCAGAGCTGCCATATCCTCTCTGGCCTCATAGAACTCACCCTCCTCCATACCCTCACCCACATACCAGTGCACAAAGGCACGCTTCGAATACATTAGATCAAACTTGTGGTCAAGCCGGGCCCAGGCCTCTGAGATAGCAGTGGTGTTGCTCAGCATGCACACGGCCCTCTGGACCTTGGCCAAGTCTCCACCAGGAACCACGGTTGGCGTCTGGTAGTTAATGCCAACCTTGAAGCCTGTGGGACACCAGTCAACAAAATCGATGGTGCGTTTGGTTTTGATTGTGGCAACGGCGACATTGACGTCTTTGGGCACGACGTCGCCACGGTACAACAGGCAGCAGGCCATGTATTTGCCGTGTCGAGGATCGCATTTCACCATCTGGTTGGCTGGCTCGAAGCAGGCGTTGGTGATCTCGGCCACCGTCAGCTGCTCATGGTAAGCTTTCTGAGCAGAGATGACAGGAGCGTAGGTGGCCAGAGGAAAATGGATACGAGGATATGGCACCAAGTTGGTCTGGAACTCCGTAAGATCCACATTGAGGGCGCCATCAAAGCGCAGGGAAGCAGTGATGGAGGACACGATCTGACTCATCAGCCGGTTGAGATTGGTGTAGGTGGGACGCTCGATGTCAAGGTTCCGGCGGCAGATATCATAGATTGCCTCATTATCTACCATGAAGGCGCAGTCAGAGTGCTCGAGGGTGGTGTGGGTGGTGAGGATGGCGTTGTAGGGCTCCACCACGGCAGTGGACACTTGGGGAGCTGGATAGATGGAGAACTCGAGCTTGGTCTTCTTGCCGTAGTCCACGGACAGACGCTCCATAAGCAGGGACGTGAACCCGGAGCCGGTGCCACCTCCGAAGCTGTGGAAAACCAGGAAGCCCTGAAGGCCGGCGCACTGATCAGCCTGGGGACAGACAGAGAGAGACAGAGAGAGAGAGAGAGACAGAGAGACGGAGAGAGAGTGACAGAGAGAGAGACAGAGACAGAGAGACAGAGAGAGACAGAGAGAGAGCAGGTGGTCAACTGAATGACATGTAACCCTAAAGAACATTTCCTGTTGTTACACACCAGCTTGCGGATCCTGTCCAGCACCAGGTCAATGAGCTGTTTCCCAACAGTGTAGTGTCCACGTGCGTAATTGTTGGCGGCGTCCTCCTTGCCGGTGATCAGCTGCTCTGGGTGGAAGAGCTGACGATAGGTCCCACTTCGCACCTCGTCTGACGAGGCAGGAGTTTGTTTAGGCGAGCAGACAGATTCATTTGACTGACAGGTCCATTCATGTGTTAGTGTTTACCTATGACCGTGGGCTCCAGATCCACGAAGACTGCCCTGGGAACGTGCTTCCCTGCTCCAGTCTCACTGAAGAAGGTGATGAAAGAGTCGTCTCCTTTAGGTGTGGTCTTGTCACTGGGCATTTGTCCATCCGGTTGAATCCCATGCTCAAGGCAGTACAGTTCCCAGCAGGCATTGCCAATCTGGACGCCGGCCTGACCGAGGTGTACGGAGATGCATTCACGCTGGAGAAAAAGAACTAAGAACTTTCATTTATCCAACAGAACCAAAGACACGTTCAACACAACTAGACACTCAGAAATCCTTGGGAATACTCAACACCTGCTGCAAGCTCCATGTTTCATTTACTTTAGACAAATGATTGTTATGAGCAATTCAGCCATATATTACATTGAAAATAATGGATATTCTTGGAATTGTTTGGTCAAAGTGAGTGGAACTAAACTATTAAAAGTATAAAACAAAAGGCAAAGCATTAGCAGGTTTTTAGTCTAAGCACCTTCAAAAGAAAGTAAATGTTGAGGAATGTTTTAGAAAACGGCTTAGTTACCTCGTAAACTTAATCTAAACTGTATCTTATGAAAAGAAACACAAATGATAAAGTCTAGTGTTGATGAACTATAAATAACTGATGATAAATAAACATCCAAAAGATGGGACTCCTAATCAAAGCCAGTCAACTGTCACAAATCACAACTTGTTATTCAAACTGTGACGAACGCCGTTTCATCCTAACAGTCATGGCGCGAAAAAACTGAATTCATTCCATACTCACCATGTTTGCTGAAATTCTTTAGGCTAAAACGGAAATGGTTCGTAATAATGAAAGTTTCCTCACACCAGCACAGCCAAGCGTGTGAGCGTCCGTATCAAGCGCAGTTAACGCCATCTATATTTTCCGCGTCTATATAAGCGCGACGCCCATGCCGCGTGACGTTACTTTCGGCATTGGTAACGTCAAGCCTGTAGCCAAACCAGCGCAGGACGTCACCGCGCGGCCGCGCGTAATGTGACCGACGCGAGCTGCAGCACAGCGCGTCACCGCGCGGCTGCGCGTCGACGCGCCTCGGTGCAACGCGCGCATCTCGACGCAGAGCGGTTGGACATCTCTGCTGTTCTCTGCTTCATCACTCACTCGCTGTTTGCTGTGATTTAAAGCTCATTTCAGAATCATCCGATGTGGTTGTTGCGTTTTCTCTAATGTAATAAAAAACTAAAATATCCGTCAATATCTCCAAGATGATGATTTTAATGACTTTATGTTAAACAACTGCTACAGTAAATGTCTGGGTAGTCCTGTTAACAGCATGAAAAATAATGACAAATGAAAGGTAATCAGCCGTCAATCAGAATGATTCTCTCAGCCAATTATACTGTAAGTCACATAAGGAAAGTGCCTCTAAGCAAACAAAAGGATTACATCATAAAAATAAGGATTACACATGTTTAGAGTGGCAGACTGACATTCGTGCCAATCTTAAGGTTCAAAGTAAAGAGAAGGTTTAAAGAGCACTAATGAATCATGACAAACTCAGAGAGGAGCTTTTTTTGTTCACAGATTAAGAATCCTATTTCTGTGCAATGCTTTGTTTTTACATATGGTGACAGAGTTTACTTACTTATGTTTCAAAATAAAGTGGATAAACTAGCAAGTATGCATTTTGATTGTGAAAGTGAAAGAAGATACAGCACATACACACCATGACGTGACATGATCAGACACGATCATCCTCTGGATCAGGATGTTTCACCGATTTGATGATTTGATAAAGTTTGTTTTGTACTTATTGCTGTTTTTACTTATCGTTTGTACTAAAGTTGAAGGATGATTTATTGACATCTATTCATTAAAATTATGCACCACTTGTATTTCACATAAAAAAAGATTTAACACAAAGTTTACATTACTTTTGCAACAGTTTGTAGCCTTTACTTATAACTCACTGTGTTTTATTGTTATAGCAGCATCATCCTGTACGGACAGATGAGACGGTTTTTACCACGATGCAAGAGTGGATTTTCATGATGTCATGCCGACTGAAGCCCTGGTAACCACTTCCTTCACACCTTCACCCGTATGCACAGCCATGTGTCTTCTCATTAAATTGTTTCGACTAAACTTTTTCCCACACACGTCACAGCTGTGCGGTTTCTCTCCTGTATGAATCCTCATGTGTACGTTCAAATTGCCCACATGGCGAAACTCTTTCCCACAAGTGCCACAAGAATACGGCTTCTCCTCCCGGTGAATCCTCATGTGCACAATCACACTGTTCCCATGTCGGAATTCTTTGCCGCAGACTTTGCAGCTGTACGTTTTCTCCCCAGTGTGGATTCGGGTGTGTATGGCCAGATGTGCAGAGTGGTTGAATTCCTTGCCGCAAAAGCAACACAAATACAATTTTATGTTTGTCCGTGTTGAAGTTTTGCTGTGTATGCTGCAAACTTTCGTCAACAGTTTTTTCTCTGTGTGGTCATCTGGCCCAGTGTCTCTCACAAGTGGCGAGCATTCACTGCTTGACTGTGGATTCACATCTGATCTACTCTTTGTACACGGGCTGAGAATGCTGATAGTATCACCGTCCTCCTGTAGTCTCCCCGAACAGCTCCATGGCTTCTGTTCTTCCTGTTTGATGAGCGGGAGCTTTGGGTCCTCCTGGTCCACATTGGCATTGCTGTTGTAGCTCTCTGGAGTCCATGTCTGCTCCTCTGCACAAACAAAGACCTGCTGGGGTCCTGTAAAAAAGGGAACAGTTGAAAATACCTCATCTGATTAACTTTATTCTATCATAACTCTGAAGAAATTGTGATATCTTTCTATTCTATACACGGAATGACTGAAGAAGTCCCGTTAAATTGATCCAAAGCAACCCAGAACTGTTTGATTTAAGGAGTACTCAATAATCAATTCATATACAAGAGTTTAAGGGGTTAAAAGGGTTGTGTCTTTGAAAACGCCAAAAGAGTTTGCTGAGCACAACTATGTATTTTCAGCCTGAAAGAAAATGGTGCAGCCCTGAGACTGTACAACCAGCTGCTCGTGATTATACAGTTAGTACAGCCCGAACAGAGACGGCTAAGATCTTTTGCCCAGAGAGCTATAGAATCTTACATTAGAGGCACCATCTGTATTTTTCAAGGCATCAGCTCAGTGGATGTGACAGATTCATTCAACCTGTTAGACTGGGAGGCACTGAGATTAAAATAACCTGAGCAGAGCTTCACACAGCGTTCAATGAGGAAATCAATAATATAACCAACACTGATGAATAATTAAAAAGTGACCCGATCCATTTAATTAGTATCTATTAATCCACAGCAAATGAGCCTACAGCAAACAGTTCAGTATTCAGTGACTTAAGACATAAAGTTACTGAACCTTTTCACAATAGTGACACATTAAAAATTGCATTCAATAAGTAGCCTACAGTTCTCTTTAAACTCTGTGAGTTGAGCATCATTTTAAACCTCCAAAATGAACCTTCATACATTTCTCACTGGAATTCTAAAGATACTTAATTTTGTGTAATGTGAATGTTTAAAACCTCTTTACGGTATGAAAGTCGGCCGATTGTTTGATTCTTTCCAATCAGAAATTGGATCCACCACAATTTAAACATCTGATCATTTTCTCATGTAGTTCAACAGTCGTATGTGTTTCCAACTTGTTTAGAAAATTCCAGTCACTTTAAGCTTTGGAATCTTGTATTGGACGCTTGTCAACAGATGGTGACAGTTCATGAAAAAAGTTCACAAAATATAATGAATACATCCATAAAAAATTAAATAAAGAAGTTTGAAAAATAAAATGCAATCAAGTTTGATAAATAAGGATCTTGGAGAGTTTGGAGTGAGGCAGACTAAGGCTGACGCAAGAAATATTGGCTCGAACTCAAAGTCTGCGGAGTGTTTGATGGTGGACTCGTACCGTGGTCACCGTGTGAATCCTCTCCTTCCACGCCGTCCTGTGGAGGCTCGGAGCGGGCTGCTGCATGCTCGGACGCCGCTATGGTTCTCTGAACGGCTTGAAAGATTTCCGCCGCTGCCAAACTCAGCCGCTCGTTGATAAAAACCCGCAGCAGCTCAACCTGAGACATTTTCTCCCTGTCGGGTCACTGAGGGCCCTCACAGCAACGGCAGGACTGAAGCGATCCTGATAATTCAAGCCACAAAATAGACCGAGAGCTGGAAGCAAGACTTCCGGTTTGGATCCTTCACAATAAGAGTGCAGTGAACCTGTAAACATGAGTCACTTCAGATGTTTCCTAACCTGCTCATTTACACCTGTGTTGTGTTTCCATATTTTACCCCCATAAACACTGGTAAAAGAGCTGATTATGAGTACACTTTAAGGAAAAAAATTATGTACAGAGCTTTGCATAATGGTAATTTTCACTTTAATAACTTGTGAAAAAATGAGAATACCTTGTCGTACGAAAAAGTAATTTTTAGATTAAAAAATCTGAAATCCACTTACTTTTTTAAAAGATATGACAATGTTTTTTTCTTTCAAAATGATCTCTATTCTATGTCATTTTACACAGATTTTCCCAGAATGCAGCCTAGTACGTTTGACATCTTTGGAAGCTTTGGGCTTTTCCCCAAGTCTAAAATAAAATCCAGCGTTTATGGACATGGTATCATTTTATGTTATAACATTTTATCTAACTCAAACAAAAATTAAAGGAAGAATTTACAAAAAAAAGACAATAAGATATGTCCACTGCTTTCGACATGGAAATGACAATACTGCAGTCACTGTCATTGACCACCTGTAATACCTCCTCAGACCACCAGGAGGTACTGAAACCCCTGATTTGACCAATTTCGTGTTTTCCATTATAATTGGGTTGTGTCGCCATCTAGTGGACACTTTACATCAGCTAATTAGACATGCTGAATGTTTCATAAGATAACGCTGCATGTGCTGTGTGAAGCGTTACAATACATTTTGCTTCATTGACATTAATCAAGTGTACTTTTTGTTGATTCAATCATATGGCATATTACAGCATATAAATCCCATTTAGTAATAAAAAGCAATTCGAAACTAAAACATATTTCACACGATACACCCCAATTTTAATAAAGATCTCAAGAAAACAGATTATTTCACTTTATAAGAATTGAAGCAGGGTTGTATTTATTGCATTTATTATACATATATAGTTTATATAGTGTCACCTTTTAATGCCATATGACTGGTATCATACACAGTAAATAAATACAATCCTTTGTGAGTTCGTATTATTTTATTTTTAAGTTGGAAAATAACAATAACTGGTACAAACAGGTGCATGACATGATGTTGTCACATTTATGTCCTTCGCTACAGTGCATCTGAAGGCCATTTATTCAGTTGCTGGATCCAAACTTAGTCAGGTTGCAGGGAAGTAACTCGTATGAACTTTTAACATCAACGAGCACCTCCTGAAACTAACATTTTAATCAAACATTTTAATATCCCAATATATCACTCCACTGCTTTTAATCTGGTAGTGACTATGTGCATAATGTTTGTGTAGTGAAGACAAATTATGGCACAGATCTTACACTCTATTCTCTAACTGAGTCTGCTCCAGTTTCCTGATCTGACCACAAGGTGGCAGTCACCCAACCCGTTATTAGAATTACTACAATACATGCATGTAACTGCAGGTCTCTTTTACATACAGTACAAGAGAATGTGTCCAAAATTGTGCTGTCATTGTTTGTAATTGTATATACCAGATAATTTGTTAAAATATTTGAGTCTATGTTTGATATATTTTTCGTATTATATTGATACATATTATACAGCAGGAGGCATTACAGTGTGAATACTACATTCCAATCTGTGTATACCTGATATTATTACATAAATAACATAAGTCATAAGTCCAGGTTGAATGTTAATTTACTAAGCTACATTAATTACCAAGGCACTTCAGTCAGACAAAAACACATCACACATACAAGCAAAACATTTGAAATGCAGACAGACTGTTTCTAATATTGTCATTTTATTCTATATCTGATCTATGGCATTCGTTTAAACTACTGTGCCAATACTTGACTCATGTGTGTGTTTGTGTGTGTATGTGTGTGAGTCACTTGGACCGGTGTGTGAGGTTAGTTCTGACTGGTAGTGTTGCGTCTACCCAGAGGTTTGGGTTTTGGATCATGGTGGTCCACACTGCAACCTCCTCTTCTGTGGAGTCCATCCAGCTGACATCTACACCATAACTCTGGCCTGCCATACACACAGACACAGACACACACACACACACACACATATATTTGAAGACATAACCACAGCATTTCTATCCCAACCACACATGCTTTTCGTAATGAGGCCATGAAGTAACAGTTCCCCCCGAGTGCCTACCCACTCCTCTCCTGATGATGTCAGCACACAGATACACAAACACACATCACTTTGTGGCCGGCGCTTAATTGCTCCTAATTTCTCTTATGTCTCTGATTGTGCTTTTATTGTCTGTTCTGGTGTTTTTTATTGCAGCTGATCTGGAACAAAACCTTGAGTTTGAGAAAAGTGCTTTCAAAAAACAACTTCTCTTCTTATTATTCCTCTTCTTCTTAATATTATTATAATGGAAGCCGGTGTATCAAAATTCACAAGCATGTGCCAGGAAGATCTAACCACAGATAAAATTCCAAGAGAATTTCATACATGCAAACTGATGAAGTCTCCTGTTGTCACACTCACACACCATAAAACACTAAAAATACGTGTGTAACAACAAACAGCCTGCTGTCACATACTTGTTGGACCTGTCATCACTTCAATATGTACACAAACCTTCAAAGTGTCGACTCGGAGCAGTAAGGCGCCACGATCACAAACCTAATTATCATTACTTAGTAGTATTTGTATTTTTTACCCTTTTACATTATGCTGCTACTTTTTCTCCTCTGTACTGCTGTGTTGACTGAATTTCTCCCCAGAGTGATCATTAAAGGTACGTCTTGTCTTGTCTTGTCTTGTCTGGTCTTGTCTTGTCTGGTCTTGTCTTGTCTTGTCTTGTCTTGTCCTGTCTTGTCCTGTCCTGTCTTGTTATTTAAAAAAAAAAAAGTTTTTGTTGTTATTTTTTCTCCATTTTGTGTCAAGAAAAGAAAATAATCCTCTTTATAAAACCTCATGTCAGGGAGTCACGGAGTAAATAAGATGCGGCTGCAGGTCGACAGCGCATGTACCCGCAAAATTAATGAGACACAACAGATTAACATCGACCAGCTGGTATCGGTGAATGCCACCTTATTTGCCGATAAGCCGACGCCAGTCAACACGTGTGCATATCGGCCGATAGCGAAGTTCATCCCTACTTCCCAGCCATCGGATGTTTCTGGGAAGCCGACGCGGATGAAATCCATCGGAGGTCTTCTCTGATGTGACTTATGAGTGTTCATTATACACAGCTTGTGAAGTGCTGTGGAATGTTTCAAGGACTGACTACACTTAACACACTGAGCTCCTGACTTGTATTTTGGATTGTTGACATACCGATCCAAAAAACACCATCGCCGTCAGCAGACTCAGAGAACGCAGACCAAAATAACCCCAGCTTTCCCTCAAAAACTGGATTTTCAACCTGTGTAGCAGGAAATATTGGAGCATCAGCACATGAACTCTGCTCTTTTAGTATTTACGCAAACCAAGACAAACACACAAGACCAGACCGGCAATGTTGAGTGACTTAGAACACATACACACACACACACCTCAAGCCAGAGCCATCTCATGTCAGAGAGTGAAATCTCCATGGTTCATTTTCTTTAACACAACCATTTACATTTTCATACATTGGTGGAATTAATCAACGTTCTGTGACCTCACAGTCAGGTGGAAAACTGTTGGATGCAAAGCTTCCCGATGAAACTGCAACTTCCCTTTCACACTGGATTAGATCAGATTACTACACTTATTCTGTGTTTGGTATGTGTGTGTCTCAGTGTAGTGCAGTGAGTCATTGTTGTATGGATTCATACCGTGGTAACTCTATGCATCGAATGCTGTGTACTGTACATAAATGTATGAATTTTGTACCTCGGCATTTTACTTGCCCCGTGGTTAAACCTGCTGTATTAACACTGATTTTAAACCATTTAAACGTGTGTGAACGCTCACACTGTGCGATATTTCCAGCACCCATGGGTGCTTCCTCTTGAAAGAAATCTGCACATTGTTTGCAATAAAAGCAGGAAGTTGGCAGCTTTATTGTGTGTTTTTCGATTATGGTGTACTGGACCAAAAACTATGATGTGAATGTGTGTGTGTATGTGTGTGCGTGTGTGCGTGTGTGTGTGTGTGTGTGTGTGTAGAATCTTTTACCAGTGCCACAGCTCAGGCGGATCCCTCCCAACACGTGCATTTTTAACCCTTCGCGTTGCCAGACGGTCAGCTCGGCGCAGGCCTCTCGCAGGTCGCTGCTGTGGAAGCCGTCGTACACCATGGTGTGGTTGTAGGTGGGGCTGATGGAGTGTTTCACCACCCGCGTCTTCTGCCGACTCTGCCGACTGGCGTCCGGCAGTATGTAGCTGTAAAACACGAGGGCAGTCTTCACGTTTCAGTCTGTGATAACCTGTGTGTTCATGAGCGTGGTTGAAGATAACACTCCTCTGTTTGGATATTGTGGGCGTGTGAAGTTATGTGTTTGTCTTTCAAATGGATACTAAGACATGTAAGACAAATTATGAGGAAATGAGACGTAGAACTGACTTCACCTTTTGACAAATGAGTCTACAGCACCGCCTTTGTTGGACAGGAGACTTTGTGCCTCGCGGAGCCAAATGTGAAGCTCCCCTGTCAGAGGTAAACCATGGTCTTATCACACACACACACACACACACACACACACACACACAAACACAGAATGTAAGAGACTCCAGCGTTTGAGGTTGGTCAGGATGCATATCCATAACTTGTGTGTTCTGCTCACCCTGAAATCCTTCTGGGATGAACTTAATAGAGAGCACAATGTTTCCGCGACTAATAATGGAGTCTGGACTCAAGTGAACCTACGGGGTGGGGGTGGAGGGGTGTAGAAAAGAAGACGATGAAGGACAAAGAGGACAGAGAAAGAGAGAGAGAGCACAGAGGAGGGAGACATGTGGCTGCAGTAGGAAAAGATTAAGGTTACATAAAACCTTCGTTGAAATTCACAGCATGCAGCCTCCTCCCCTCAGCTCTCACACACAGACGAGTCCCTCCCCCCCACGTCCTCCCTGTCCCCCCTGTCCTCTTCCTGCACAAAACTGATATCTGCCACACAGACACTCGACATATGCAGCACCATGCAGCACCGTGGAGCGATCTGTCCGCGTGGATGCAATCGTGTGTGTGAGCGCCTGAGTCCCCACCCGTGGCTGCAGCTCCTGCCACAGTGGCTGCGTGAAGGTCCAGTCCCAGTGGCTGAGATCCACCTCCACCTCCCCGAGGAAGAGATTCCTCCCCAGGGACTCGGCGTGCCACACAGACAGGTTCAGGGTCCGGCTCCGCAGCTCCCCGATGCGGACCTTATACTGAGGGCAACATACGGACAGCGGGACACAAAACACAGAATCATGGGAACAACGGTGACCCGGGACGAACATAAAACCTGAACTACATCATACCACATCCAAAAATACAAACATTCATCATCTCCAACCAATAAATTTAAATCTTAAAACAGGAACAACTGTAGTTTTGAACCAGATGTTTGGTGTGTTTTTAATCACTGATTCACATTTATTCACTGATTTAATTCCAAATGTTTACAACACACCATTAGCTCATGGTGAGCTTGAATATACAAAAATTTTGAACCTAAAAGTATTTTGATACAAATTACACGTGTTTCTTTTTCAAGATGGTGAAATTTGGAATACAAAATAGTGTTTTGCATTTGAAATACATACTTCAAATACAGTAATCAGACATACTGCCCATCCCTGCCTGGAAGACATTTCATAGAGGACTATGCTGGACAGGTTGAGTAAAGCTGAAGGATAAACATGAAATGAGTGATTTTCTGGCTGCGTGTGACAGAAATGACAACTTTTCTCACATGGAGCGTCTGATCGTAGACTGGGCTCAGAGTTTTCTTCTTCACCGCCGTTTTCTTCTTGCTGTGGCTCGACTTGTCAGGCAACAGATAGGTTTTTACATATCTGTGGAAAACAGGGCACATTTTAATGGGCGGTATAAACACTGTGTTGATGAGTCCAAAATAAACACACACACACACACACACACACACACACACACAAACACACACACACAAAACTTACGAGTCAGAGCGGTTGTTGCGAGCTGAGGCGAGGTCCTCGCAGCGGTACACATTGACGTTCAGCTCCTCCTTCTCGTTGTCGTAGACCAATGAGAACTGGATACGGCCCCTCACTTCCACCAGGCCAAAATCTCCTGAGCTGAAGAGACTCATCATGCTACCGCTGAGCTATGACACACACACACACACACACAAAGAGAGAAAAGAGGACAGATCCTGCGTCACCGTCTTGAGCTGAATCATCAAGCGGCATTCGATCAGTTCATCAAAAGTGCGTCTCTGTGTGCCTCTATGTGTGTGTGTGTATGTGTGTGTGTGTGCGCATACCGCATTGCTACGTAGGCTGCTGGTGGAGCTGCTGGTTTTCAGAGACGTTGGGTCTGTCAAGCTGCTGCACATAGAGTCTGAGTCTTCCTGAACACACACAAAGCATCACATTTAGTCCGAACACCAGCGCATCATCAGCATCATGTGGTTCTACGCAGTGCCGTATAATTGCAATTTGCTATTTGTAACCACCTCTGTCTCCTCCGTGTGACCATTACTCCTGCTGTCGTAGTCTAGAGAGGCAGATTGATCCGTTAATAGCAGTAAAAGCAGAGCTACAGAGGTGAACAGACAGAGAGGGAAGGTGCTCTACCTTTGGATGACGAAGAGCTGGTTTCATCCTGAAGATGCTGCAGCTGATGGTGAAAACATTATCAAGTCCTTTTCAAAATATACTGTATACACACATATATGTGCACGCACGCACGCACACCGACCTGTTTTTGTAGTCTTCTTGTTTTGGGTGTGGGTGTAGGTGTGACTGTTTGAAACCTTAAACACAAATGAAGAATGTGAAAAACACCCATATAAATGAATGTGACATCACTGACAAGCTTTTCCTCACTAACCATCCACTCTCCTCCTCCTCCTCCTTACTCTCCTCCGGACGTCTATCCTTTGCAGGAGATGCGTTGTTGTGTTTGGGCAAGGGTTCCTCCGTCTCCTTCTGAAACAGCTCACCCAGGGGCACATCTGTTACCACGGCAACAACCACAGAACCATCACTGGGACATCCCTACGACGCAAAGAGGCCGACGATAGTAATACTGCACTAGCTGGCGCCTGACCTTTGCTCTTAGTATTCTTGTGGCGTATGGTAGCATGGACGAGGTCACAGCCCGACTTGTTGTGGCGATGGCGTTTGCTGCGTTCGTCGCTGAACCATGTCCCAGACAGAGAGCGCAGACGTGTCTGGTTTGTCTCTGTCTGCTGGAGGATCCTGCAGCATTGACAAGAGGCCAAGTTAAACAGCAAACAATCTCAACCTCCTGTCTGCTAACGCACAACGCACAACAGAAACTGGCTGGCAGGACATCTGTGCAGAAAAGGACAGAAGGCGTGACAGAAACCACAGAACGTGTAATGAAAAGAAAGGAAGGAAAGATTTTCACTGATTTTCACTGTCGCACTTTGTTCAAAATGCAAATTGTAAGCAGACTTCTAATAGTAGACAGAATCGATGGACATCTACGACTTGCTAATTTTATTTATTTATATTTTAAACTATTTGAATTGATATTTTCAATTATTTTTAATATTCTATTTATTTTACATTTTTCTATATTTTATTATGTTTATTTTTAAATATTTTCTCTATTATCTATTATTACTCACTAATGAATTATCTGTATAAAAAAAGAAAACTATAATGATAAAATGATTAAAAACATATCTATTCACTGACCTGTTCCAAGAACGACAATATATAATATAAAAATGATGAGAAATGTAATCGGACTTCTCTGTTAGTTTGGGATCACCTTAATGTCAAATATGTGCAAGGGAATTAAAATAAAAAAATCAACTAAAAAATTGAGTTAGTGAAAAAAATTCCAGCATCTTAGTATGAAATAACTGCAGTTTTGTGAGTATTTTAAAAGTTTAATGGCCTTTCTAAGTGAAAGTATTGCACATAGGTTTGAATGTAGTTTGAACATTTCCTGTATCTGTTTGTATTAGTCTGAACAATGTGCTCAAATACAGGTGAGTACTTCAAAAAGGATGGAAGGTGTTAAAACTATCCTGACACCCCATAATGTCCAAACTCTGCCAGACTTTTGATTGAACTTCAAATTTATTTGAAGTTTTTTAACTCACTAGTATCAAACAAAGCACAATGTTGTTTCTGCTCCCATTTAATGTAACCGACGTTCCATATTTTGCACCTGCGAGCTCCGACGTGTGTCATCCACACATTCATGGGCAGAACAGAAGGCAGAAACAGACAGCTGACCTTACACGCTCGTCGTCATGGCGACGCAGCTCCACATCACGCAGTAAGACTTGCAGGATGGCGGCCTGCTCCTCCTCTGTTAGGTGGCTGAGGTCAAGGGAGGCATCGCCCTCTGCTTCCATCCCTCAGAGAACACGAGCAAATCAGATTACAATCCCTTTTATTTGCACTATTTAAGCCCAAAAGTACACAAATACACCAACACACAGACACTGATTTTACTCCATTACATCACTGTTGAATTATTCAGAGGACATTACTATACGTGCTTCACATATAGAGTACACAACACTTCTGAGTCTTCCAGTTGCTGTGGTAACCGGACGTGCATGACACATCAATCCCTCCCTACTCAGGAGGCTCCGGAGGGCCGCTGATTACGTCTGTAACACATCTAATCAATCCCCCTAAAGACCTGTGATCCCCAATGTAGAGTTGACAGCGTGTGCGTGCATTTGTTTTCTCCAAAAATGTCTTTATTCCATTCATCTATTCAAAGATTTTGGGTGGTCATGGTAATTTTATGGTAGATTTCAGGGTCTGGAGAGTATCAATCCCTCACAGGCAGACAAACATGTTGTGATCTTTTTAAAATGGAATATTATTATTCTCATTATAAGGAACGTCGTGTATGAAATGTGCTACAAAATGTTCATTTTAAAAAGCCTTGCTGTGGTCTGTGTATATTAAAAACCTAACATGTTAACCCCTTCAACACTGCTAAAGGAAATGATAATTGACCATATTTAAACTCATGCTTATTTTACATACATTTAACGGGGCTTTTACGTTAGCGACTCTTTAATTATTGGGGTATACTTAAGAAAAACGCATTCAAAATCTCATAATTTGTCGAGAATTTGTGATTAAAATTGATTACAGTAACTCTTTAATCTTCATGCTATGTACATTTTTATTTCCCTAAAATTCTCTTTATTCTGGCTGTGCTGGGTATAATGACACACAGATTTACCCAGAATGCATCCTGATGTATTTGATGTCTTTAGACAATTTGGGTTTTTGTCCAGAATTCATCATAGAACTTTAAAGTTGTTTACGTCAGAGTTTAAGGGGTTAAGATGGAACATTTCTATGTTTGAGTGTGTGTGTGTGTGTGTGTTTCCCGTAGGCTCGACCTCAGGGTAATTGACGCATGCGCAAACCGGTGTCATTATCCAAACTGTTCTCGGTGTTTGTCAAACAGGATCCGAATATAACGAGCACGCTGCAGCTTTCACAACCCGACACTCCAGTAACCCCACAACAACAACAACAAGAACAACAACAACAACCCTGTGTGTGTGTGTAGCAACGTATACACACTCAACACCACATACACAATCTATCTGAATATAACATTGCTGTAATAATCCCGTGGGAGGTTGAAAGTCATCCTTGCTCTTCTTTCTCTTCTTATTCTGCGTTTTTTCAACCATCAATCACTCAAGTGTGTCATGTGCGTGATTGCTGCGTGAAGTGTCCGAGTAAAAACGGGCCGTCGTGACAGCCACGAGAGACGCAGGCAGCGGGGACACCTGTCGCTACTTCCCCCCCGTCTGGATCCAAACCTGAACACGGACCCGTCTCACCTTCATCAAACACGGAGACATCAAACCCCAAGGAAAAGCAGCTCACCTTATTTGACAGCGTCCGTGGGTTCCATCTGTGAAAAGTTCAGGAGAAAGTTTTCCTAAGTGCAGCTTGTGTGTGTGTGTATGTGTGTGTGTGAATGTGGGAGTGTGTGGGGGAGTAAAGGAGAGGACACGCCCTCCACAGTCAGAGCGCATAGGGGAGCCAAACGCCAAGCGGAACCAACACAAAATACAGCGGGCATGTGTGTGTGTGTGTATGTGTATGTGTGTGAGTGTGCGATTCAGTATTGACATTGTGATAGTGGCACACCACACGCACACACACACACACACACACACAGATGTTTTAGCATAAGGCAAGGTGGTGGTGGGAGGTAACTTTCCTCCACGTTACTGTCCACACCTGCTAAACACACACAGTCTGCTGCTGCACCTACTCCACTGTGTACACACACATACACCACATACACAGGGAGAGAAAGAGAGAGAGAGAGAGACAGGGCCATTCTCGGTGTGCGTGTGTGTGTGTGTGCGTGTGTGCGTGCGTGCGTGTGCGTGTGTGTGTGTGTGTGTGTGTGTGTGTGTGTGTGTGTGTGTGTGTGTGTGTGTGTGTGTGTGTGTGTGTGTGTGCGTGCATGCTTGCGTGCAGAGGGGCTGTTTGAAGCTGTCAGCACCTAGGGTGTTAGTGTGTGCATGCGTGTGT
>OMNV01003997.1:3088-26896 GCA_900303265.1 Brotula barbata
AATAAGTGATCTCCACACCCCCTCTGAGAGACCAACCATGATGAAGACATCACACGTAGGGAATGATGATCCACCCATGTAGACCCCAGAGATCCCCGGGGTTCGATGTAGCAGCCGCAGTTCTCTCACGCTCTCTCACACTTGACACATGTGATGCAGGCATCGACCAGTGTGTGTGTGTGTGTGTACTCACTTTGTGCAGGGATTCAGGGGGGAGCTGAGACGCCTTGAAGAGCTCTGCTACTTTGCTGGACGATAGTTGAGCTGAAGTGTCAGCTTGGCACCGACCGTGCAGACCTGAGTAATACCTCTGCTCCTGTTCATTAAGGGAGATGAAAGTCCCTGCAGACGCCACACCGGATTCCTGATCCATTCCTGCGCTGACTGACGCAGGAGTCAACGGTGGAAGAGCGCTACGGCCGACAGATCGCTACATTCCGCCGCAAACACCGGCTCCGCTCGCGGCTCTGGTTGGAGGATTTGGCAGGCGGAGGACCGGATCACCTCCGACAAGAGCGTTCCCGTCCCCTCCCCGTGACCGCTGCCTGCTCGGCTCATCCAATACTACTCCGCTCTGCCTGCTAGTATGGCTGATCCGGGCACTTGCTGCACTAAGCCTGGTGGGGGCGCTAGAGCAGAAGAAAATGGATGGCCAAAGAAGGCAGACCAAAATAATACTTTTACAATGATTAAAAATGAAAAAAGAAGAATTATTTACCTTCAGCGTTGTTGGGTAAATGTCCGAAATATAAATTTTATTTCTGATGGAAGCCAGGTGATTTAAAGACATCGGTTCGAAAGTTTGAAATAAGGCAACTGTGATCCTAGTTCAGATTTTGTTGTTTTTGTGGTTGTTTTTGTTGTTGTTGTTGTTGTTGTTGTTTTTGTTGTGAAAAGTAAAACCAAATATTATTTTTTATTACAATTTTTTTGCATTATTACAATTCACAATTACTGCTTTTATGTGTTTATTAATGCAATTGTTCGTTTTAAGCGATAAAGTGGAATTTTTCAACTAAGACGAACGAGTCGGATAAGTATCTGCTGCCTTTTGATTCATACAACAGAAAAATGCACAGTAGACGACCACACCTATCCTGAAATGAAAAGATGTGGTTGAGCCATTTTACGGAATGCCAATCTTTAGTTTTATCGCTTATGAACCATTTAAAAATTGTATGGAGGCAAAAAAGTGTAACTAAAGCCTTTGATGGCCAACTTTCCTCCTTTTGATGAACCATGTCCTAACGTGCACCAAAATGCCTCTACTGCCATCTGCTGTTCAGGAAAATAACTGCAGCTAGTGGTATCAAGCAATCTGGCTTGCCAGTTTGGGAAAATTTAAATATAGTGGCGAAAATAATATTTTAGATTAAGTGTTGTGCTGCACCCTAAGATATGTTCGTCAAGATTTTTTTTTCTTTGTAGGATGGATGGAATGACAATAGTAAAAGACATTCAGTGATTCAAACAGGTTTATACAATAAATATTACTGAAATGTTTGCATGCCATTTCATTGTGGGTGTTATTTATTTCATTGAAAACAATTCTGGCATTTTATGGGAGCAAAAAGCATCATTTATGGTCCAGTGAATGTGTTAACCTGTAATCTGTATTTTATGTGCATCTAAAAATCAGCAACCTGCTATGATGACAGAGAATCAAAAACAGATTTAGCTCCAGGCTCCTAGTGTAACCATAGTTTCCCATAGTTACTTGTGTTAGAAATTTTTGTGGTTGAAAAATTAACCACGTGCTATCAGTGCAGAATGAATGATTAACTTTAACTGTTTTATGCTCATTGGTACCTACAAGAATTATTACTCTTCAAGGTGCCACTCCAAAATTACCAATTCCCCTAATCTTCAAATCCCAAATTATCAGAACCAAATCGCAAAATTGTTCAAGGGCCAAATACACAGAGGCAGACACAAAGGTGACCTGACAGCTGACCCGCATACTATCAGAGTTTTAGTTCCCTTATTCAGCATTTTATGGTCTACACCATGTACTGGAATAGAGTAACAAAGTGTGAGCAGTAGAGGCCTGACAACCATGTTCAGGGAGTCGGTTCAGCACATCTTGTCATGAAAAAAAAAACTTGGCACAATGGAAACTGATAACATTTTGTGGTTAGGATGCAGTGGAAGTACTTGATGAATATGTCAAAAAATATTACAACTATCTGACTGTGGATAGAAAAAATGTCTTTTCTCTGTGTCATTGTCATTTATTTCATTTTTTAGTATAGGTGAGTCCTGCATACTGATGACGTAGACAAGAAATGAGACCTCAAAAATGTTTCTGGAATGTGTCTTATGTGCTTATTTTTACCTAGATAACCTCACCTAGGAAGTTATTCTTCAAACATTTGATCAATGACACTAGATTTTCACAAAATCAATGAGAGAAGAAATCGTTAAAATGTGAACTCTTTAAACATTTCTACAAAATGTACAAAAAATAACTCACTGATTACTTGAAGTTAATGATCTGCTCCACCTTCACAAAATAAATGATTAAAATTATGATTTAGCTGGAGCGGCCTGACAACCATCTTCAGGGAGAGATTAACGTCTCCTTTTGTGTGTTATCACTCGAAAAATGCTACTTTATAATGGAACAAATACAGAGAAAACAATGCTGCTTAGAACATGTGGCCTGATGCCAGAGGACTCAGTCAGCCTTGTGCTGAGTAAACAGAGGTGATTTTCCTCTGTGAGTTGCCTCTCTCACCACAGCAAACCAATCAGACGCCTTAGAGGCTTGAGCAAACAATGGCACTTTCAGAGCAGCAGCGTTGGACACTTTATTGTTCCTGAGAAATGTTGTAGCCATTTTGAGGTGAGGGGCTCACATCTGGTTCTGGCTTAACTATTAAACCCAGACTAGAATCGTCGTACCTGCTTTGCTGACATCTTAAAATCAGTGACACTCTGACTGCGACTGATCCACGTTGTTACTCGACTTTGTGTCAGTGGTGATGATGAAGAAACTTTTATTCCTGCTTTGTTTGGCATCTGCCCGAGGACAGTCTCCCTGTAAGCAAGGTAAATGATCAACCTCACTCTTTAACTTGACATGCTTGTTTTTTTGCTGCAATATTTTCATTTTTACATTTGTATTTTTTGCTTATATGAATGATTGAAGTGAACCTGTTCTTCACATGGACTCACATTATACTATGGTACTTGTTGTCTCTTTCAAGGCAAAGAAGGGAAGCTGGAATCTCTTATATGGCACATTTCATGCACAGGATAATTTAAAGTTCTTTTCATACACATAATCAGTGTGGAATGCAGCTGATACCATCTTAACTGCTATAAATTCAGATTTGAAGCATAACTCTGTTTGCCTACTGCGTCAATCTGTAAGCTTTCAACTGGAACCAAAGGCAGTCAGGCTGGTACACATGGAGTTTACCTTGGATTCATACATTGTCACTGTGAACAATGATTTACACAATATAATGCTGTGTTTTACTCACAGTGCTCACGTTTTAGTCAACAGCTGTAATGGTCAAATGTCATTGGACATGCAAAGGTCAACTCTCCTCTCTGTGCCGTGTCTCTGTGTTATTCTTTACATGATATCAGTTATATCACTCCTGACCATTTTTTGGTCGATACTTTGTCATGTTTTACCTTTTTAGATGCTTCAGATGGCTACAAAGTTCGACTCAGCATCAAAACTGCTTTGGGAGACGAGTCTGTATGTATAAGATTCAGTCTTATGTCCACAGCTTGAGACATGATAAAAACATTCTACACATGTTATATTCCATTTAAATCTGGGACTGCAATATGTTATATATCATCAACTATTCATTTATACAACCACCCATACTAATAGTAACATGCTGCTGAATGCCCTTATGTTGTTTGAAAACTACTTAGTATGAGGACAAAGTCCAGCTAGTCAGTGAACCTTAAATGTCTTGAGTGAAAACAACACGTTTGCTTTTTCTTGTTGCAGTACGAATGGAACGCAAACGAGATGTTTCTGTTCAGAGCAACTCTGGCGTTTGCCATGCGGACATACTTCAACGGAATGGATTTTGAGTAAGAATACACACAAAAGTCCCCTCTTCCCACAATCATCCATTCTGACTTTGTGTTCTTTGTGGAATTTCACCAGTGTGGCCAACATCCATGTGTGTGATGAAACTCCCAGGGTGTCTTTCTGGTTTGTGGTGTCATCCCCTGAAAATTCCACCCTGATTAAGAAGGCGGATGTGGAGAATGCTGTAAGGTAATAGCACAGTAAAGATGTTTGATAGTCATGATAGCTGAAGACGCTTTGACCTCAGTAAACTAAATAACAACCCAGTACCAAATCAAAACCTTAAAACTGACAGTTTAACAGCTAATCTGTGGTGGCGACCCATCATGTGTCCTGAAGGAGTGTGCTCTTGTGGTTCTCTTTATTTTGGCCAACAGACTGTCCAGGCGTCGCATCAATAGTGCCTTCCTGCTAACAGATCAGACCCTGGAGTTTATCGGCATCCCTCCCACCTTAGCAGTACCAGCCAACCCTGACACTCCTCCATGGCTCATCGTGTTCGGGGTGGTCATGGGTATTGTGTGTGCCGGCATCATCGTTCTGCTTGGATCGTCTGTAGTCAGCAGGATACGGTGAGCGAATCATTTTTTAATGGCTTGTATGTATAATTATATAAATATATACGAACACATGAATATTGACCTTTATTATTCCTCTGTACCTGTCTAGCAAAAACAATGAGAAGAGTGATGATGAGGAAGATGAAGAGGAGATACAGGTGAAAGAAGTGAACCACAGAGGTGCATGTGAGGACTTTGATGGCATTTACAACAAGTCATTCTCAGATGATGAGCGATTCACGCAGATGTAGAAGCCTTTATACAAACAAACAGATCCACGAATACAAAATTGCTCTGCATGCAATTTTACTGCACTGTACTGCCATGAAGATATTGCAATAAAAACATTTTTCATTTGAAATGACTCAATAATGTTTTTCTTTGGATCTTATGAAACTATTTTCTGCCTTATTAAAAAAAAACAAAAGAAAAAAAAAACAGGAAAAGAAGAAGAACACCACTTCAAGTAAGTAAGTTTAAGTTTACTGAGGTTTGTTCATAATGTTATTCTGGGCAAATTAATATAAAATCATACCTAACATACCAGGCATGAGGAGAAATTTAGGGGAAATTCACATTGCCATGGTTTAAAAAGTAAAGAATGATCCATTGGACGTTACCTCGGAATGTAAGAGGTTAAATTAGTCTGTCAAATTTGTACACTTAACACTAAAATAGAGACGGAATAAGAAGCCTTAAGCTTGTTGTCAATATTAAGCAATACAGCTAAAGTAAAGTTATAAATCACGTCATACATTGTCTGTGCGTGCTGCTTTTATTTTGGAAATAATACGAAGCGGAAGTCTTTGTCCTTACAGGAAACGCCTCTCCAACGCGGAAATGTGTCATTGATGAACTTTTTTTTTCGATCTCGCCGGGTAGAGATAGATTTGATGGGGTTTTTTTTTTACACCAGAAAACGTTATGCGGTTTAGATAATATATTTATTTCTTTTTTTTAAATTTAAGAATAGAAGCCTTTACCTACGTAGGAGGCGACGGTGCAGGTAGAAAAGCGGCTCTTTGTCGATAATATCTCATATTTCAGCTTTTGAACGCGGCCCTACCGACGACACAAAATCATTTCAGACTCCGAGGATTCACGTCTTTGACAGTAAAGGAGACAACAATGCACAAACCGAAAATGGTTGTATTCGACCTGGGTAAGTGTCTTTGTTCTTACCATTTGGTTTATTTATGTATTTGTTTATTTTAGAGAGGAAAAGTCCTCAGTGTCCATCTCTTTCCATTTCAGATTTCACTCTCTGGCCCTTCTGGGTAGATTGTCATGTTACCCCACCGTTTCGCAAGAATGCGCAGTAAGTCACACACACACTGGCTCGACATTTTCACAGAAGTATTCAGGGATAAATTTCAATGTAATCCGGAAGAACAGACTTCAGTTTCTTCGCTGGGTTTTCCAAATGCTTCTACAATACAATATCTTATAATCGATTTCATTTTGCTATTCAATTCATTCATTCATTGTGATTGTTGTTGTTTTTGTCAATACAACTTAATACGTTGTAATTACAAAATAACTTTTCTTGCCATTGATTAGAACATACCATGATGACAGGAATTGATTTTTATTTCAGTAATTTGCTTTTATTTTGGTTTGAGGATTAGGGAGATATTGGTGTCACTCTTCGATTTCTTTTACTTTGATCACAGGGGAGAGGTGCTGGATTCAGCTCAACAACGGATCCGTCTCTATAGAGATACAGTGGACATCATAAAGTCTGTCCATGAGCAAGGCATGAAGATAGGCATCGCCTCACGGTCAGCTGTCAACCATGATTTGCATTACCATAAACATTTCCTCAGTTCCCACATAACAGGCTGCACTTTGTTCTGTTTTTCAGCACAGGGGAGGTAGACGGAGCCAATCAGCTGCTGTCGCTTTTCAATCTTAACCAATACATCTCCCTTAAGGAAATATACCCTGGGTCAAAGGTCAAGCACTTTGAAAGGTGAGTCCAAAAACGGATCGATAAAGCTCAGCATTAGTGCCATTGTTTGTGTGTTTGTCATTGGGAGCAGATGGTCAAATGTCAAGCAAGTTTGGATGAGGATTTGTGGATTGAAAACGGTTTTGAAATGACATAGACGTTATAATTTCCCTGATTTCTCGTGATTTCTTCCCCCAGACTTAAGGCTGACAGTGGATTCGAGTACAGTGAGATGATGTTTTTTGACGATGAACCCAGGAACATCATGGATGTCGGTAAACTAGGTATTTTGACCTTATCTTGCTTAATTCCCTCTTTATTCCTTTGCTAGTTGTTGGTCTATTAACACTTGAACCAGGGGTGGGCGATAAAAATAAAATGCACTTGATTTATCGTGGCTTGTTCTACGTGGGATGTAGTAAGTGTCTACACAGCGAACATCCGTACAGATTGTTTTTAAGCTCCTCTGTTGAGCTCCGCGTGTGTGTTGGTGTGCCCGCACTGAGGAGAGAAACTCAACCATAAATGACAGCAAAATGCAGAAGAGGCTATGTTTATCTACGTTATTTACCTCATTTATGAGTACATAATTCATTTCAGCACAGTGTGAGACTGTATTGCGTTTTGCAGTCATTTATGGTGATGCGGAGTTCCTCTTTTTTATTGCTCCACATATGCATAGACCTCCGCTGAGCCATAGTGTCCTGTTACTCAGTTGTTCGTTCACTTGGTCTACTTTTATATAAGTGTAACCCACGTTTTCAGAAGTATTTCCAAGAGAAGAAACCCTGTGTTCTGATCAATATTTTGAGGTGTGTACTGTCTGTCTCAAAGCAACGACTACAAAAACTACACTTCCTGGTAAACAAATCCGCGTTTAAGTTTACGTGAAAGAACAGGAAAATGTAGGAATGTAGACTGAATAAATGAGACATTATGAGAACAGTATGACATATATATGTTGTGTATTGTTATGCAATGTTATTTATAGGCCATTTCGCCCAGCCCTAACTTGAACAGTTTCCTTTAAAGAAACTGCTGCCCACGCTTGTCATTTCTAGTCACATCCCAGAGGCCTCATTCAAATCCCCTATCTCATTAGAAACACCCATAATGGCAACTGTTTAATTTATTAGGTGAGTTGTTCCAAAAACACAGAGAATAGGCGCTTACCTTAATTGCGTTGTGGCAATCTCCAGTGAGATTTATTGCAATGCAAAAGTTGCAAAAGTGCAATTATTATTTCAATTATCAATTGTCAAACTCATTATCGTGATGGCTGGTGGAACAATTGTGGCACTCATTGATATTAATCACCATAACAGCAGAACACAACATCCCATGTAGTAGACATGCACCCACACACAGATTTGTCTTTATCCATGCATGAAATTTAATGTGCATGTGTAAAATAGTTCCTGGTGTACAGTATCATGATCTCCATACTTATCAAACACAGCTTTTGTATATAAAAGATTTCGTTACATTGTAGCGCTCCATGCAGTGCATTGTGGGTAATATTTCCCAATATGTTCATTATATTTTCCTGTTTTCATGGTTCTCTCAAGGTGTAATTTAAGATGTTTCATTGATAGTACCATAAACCATTTACTCTTACTGAGCCCAGTACAAGTGAGTAAATATCTACTCTGTAAAATATCGAAGCTTACAATCTACATTTCTTTCAACAGGTGTCCACTGTGTCCGAGTCTGTGATGGAGTAAAAATGAGAGAAGTGCAAGAGGAGCTCAATAGTTTCTCCGCCAAACGCCTCAAATGATGAACAAATCCATGTTGATGTTTATTTAATACAAAAAGTCAGCCTTTGTGCCAGTATTTCCAGCTGTTGTGACTGCAGAATGCTTTCAAGTGCTGGCATATATGCCATACACGTACTCACCTGTAGGTGGTGCCCTTACACTGCCTATTGCTGTACTACTTCTCTACTGCTAGGGAACAGGCAGTGTTGATATTTGACTGTCTTCACAGAATTAGTTTTAACATTTTTAATAGGTTTAGTAGACCACCTCTGTTGTGGCTTTAGATATATATATTTTATCTATATTTATTGGATAGTTTAAACCTATCACTAAAAAGTTCTTAAATATTTTTTTCTATATTATTATATAAGCACCTTATATTATAATACAAGATACCAACCACATGTTGACAAGATGCCGTTTAGTGACTCCTATTTCTCATTTTCTGCTTCATATAAAAATAGACTACTGCATTCTGTGTTACCTGCAGTTGCCTAAAAAATTGTAAACCTCATTTTTCTTATCATGGTTCCAAAGATTTTGTGTCCGAATTTCTTTGAAAACATTACTTTCTCATTACAGAAGTGTCTGAATAAGACTCAATTTACCACCGCTGTATACAGGAAAACAGAAAGCAAGAGTAATTGTCTCAAGTCCAACGCACCGTCATATGACTGTTGACAATTATCATTATTTTAATAACCCGCTCTGATGTCCTTTGAATAATAAATGGATTTTGAATTATCAACAGAAAGGAGTCTTTGTCAAATGACTGATTGCATGAATAACATTACAGGTTTTCAAAGTGAATGATAATTTTGTGCTGCTTCAATGTTTTGGGCTCGTTATGAGAATATTGCCTGTGTGCACTGCATTACATTATGGTGTTTTCACCATTCTCTCTCTTGGAGGAATGGGAGATAAATTTGCCTGGGAGATAACATTATATGAACAAATGCAAAACACAAAAATGCTGTTTGTTTTTTTTTCATGTTTTTTTTTTTTCTTCTTAAGGAATTCTGTGTTACAGAAGTTGGGAAACAAACAGTTCACATCACCAACACTGAAATCACTGAAAATCAGATACTTTGTGAGTGTTTGCCCACAGAATTGCCCATACCAGAACAATTATCACTACGGTTGAGGTCAATATGTATTCATCATACAGACATCATCTACTGTACTTCTCAAAGCTGTACACAACAGTCTGACAGTGCTTAAGATATCAAACTATGTATTCATTTCTAATGCTGTGTTAATTGCATAGAGTACAGGATTTGCTACCACAACAATCACTACTTTCTAGAGTTTCAGGTTACACCCTGCAGGGCTACAGAATGTGTGCAGTTTTACTAGCTAGGCTCTGTGTAACACGTAGTCCTATATAGTATGCACACTAATTTCTTGGGAGGTTTTAATTCACAGCACCTGGTCCAGATGAAGTAAATGTTGAACTCACAAGTATTTCTAGCAAGTGTGCCCCTATTAAACTATCAATATTAAATATAACAATTCCGGTCAATATTTGATGAGGCCTATTTTCTAACAATGCAGCTTTCAGGGCTCAGAATCAATATTTCAAAAAGTGAATTTTTCATAACTTTAGCTTTGAAAGCATAAGTGCATTATTAATATCAGTTACAAGAGCAGTGTGAAAGTGACAGATTCCATATGCATTTTATAAACACAGTGGAGGTATACGCATACAGTGAGAGCAATGATTCCACCATGAATCTTGACAATGCTGTCAGCATCCCGGATTTTCCTGCTGGGGGTAAAACAGGAACATTCCTGTCAAAAGCTGTGCCTTTCGACAGCCTGGTGTGTGTTAAATCCATCAGTGTCATGAGAGTTCTCCTCCCTCACTTTTCTCTCATTCCTGTGTAGCTGCTCTAGAAATCCCATCTCTGCAGTCCTTCTTTGTCCCCGGTTTGTGCATGCGTCTCATTGACAGTAGTCACCATCTTGTCTCCCTCAGCCACCGATGTCTTTCCCTCTGTTGACTCTTCTTCGTGCTCCTTCTCTTTCTCCCTCTCTTTAATGATCTCCACCAGCCTTTGAAACTTTTGATTTAACTCCTCCATGCCCCCCACCTCCTTGTCTCCGCTGCTCTCCAATGAGCTCAGTGACTCGGCCCTCGAATCGTGGCCCTCAAACTCGTAAGTCTGCAGCGAGTCATAGGGTGGCTGGGACAGGTCAAAGGTGACCTGATCTAGGCGGAAATTCAGGAGATCTTCCATTTTGAGGGGCAGGGCGTTGGTTAGGGGGTCTGTTCTGTCGTGCTCCGGCCCACATACCCAACCCTTGTATCCAACCAACCCCCCTGGTAGGGGCACCGCCTGTGGGGCCATTTCCTTCCTTTCTAGTCTACACATGTTCAGAAGTTGCGCTCCCCCCGGGTACAATCCACTGCTGCTGGTCCCATTCACACTCATCCCTCTGTTCCCTGGATTCATCGAGCCCACAATGCTGTATGTGTCTCCTTTTAGGTAAACGGGAACGCTGGCAGAACTGACTTGACTGCTATTTGAATAATTTCTCTCTGAAACAGAGAGAATTGAGGTGTCAGTATCAGTGTCATCTACTGAAAAGCTGGTTGCCCCAGTGCTGATCTGTGTCTGGGATGATCCTGGTCTCCCATCTTGCTGGTTTGATGAGGAGCTAGTGCGACTCTGACATAAGGACTCATTTGGATCATTGTAGATCAGATTTGCAGCTTTGTTTGCCAGCGTCAGCTCTGTTTCAGTAGCGGTTATCTGTAAAGAAAATAAAGGAAATGAGTTCAGAAAGGCACACATAATTTCATCTGCTATCAACGCTTTTAATGTCTGACCTTCATCTGGTCCTGATCTTGTTTGGTGTCTGCATTCGCTTCACCGCCTTTGTTCCTGTCTGGGGTTTTACTCGTTGCCAGCAGGTGTTCTGCTACATAACTACCAAAGCTCATCTCAGGATGACACTGCAGAGGCTCAAAGGTGCTGCGCTTCTGGGTGATGAGGGAATTAGCAGTATGACCTGCAGTGAGCCCGTGGGTCAGTTGAGTTAGCTGCACACCTGCTTCCAACGGCCCCTCTGGGTAGTCTCTGAGAACGGGCAGAGTGTGGACTCCGTAGCAGAAGCGCCCATAGAGAGGAGCAGAGCCGGGCCGCTGAGGTTCCAAGCTGGGGTGAAGGTTCTGATCCCAGCTGAACGTTCTGGCTCTCGGCTGGTTTTGGGTGTACCATCTGTGTAAAGACATAAAGAGATGAATGACACACACGTTTCCACACGAGCACAGATCCATGACGAGTGTAAACTTTTTAGGACATGTCGATTACATGTTTCTGTTGTGTATGTGCTGTATCCTGTGCATGCTCTTGAGAGCTGTAATGTCAAAAGCTGCGGTGTCTGCTTCCCCTCCCCCCTCGTCATCGTAGGAGATGATGTTCTCCCTGACATCATCTTCCTCGAAGGTTGAGTGGGAGTCTCGCTTCTTGTGGCGCATTGACAGCGAAAGTGCACACACCACTAAAGGGCAACAAAGAGACACGTGACCGCACACTCTTAAATGACATCAGACTCAAACTGACATATGTTCAGAGTCTTTTGAGTCACAAACATTAACCACAGACACTTCGGTACCAAACGTACCCAGGAGTGTGGTGACGCAACCCAGCATAGCCAGTATGGTAACCAGACTGAAAATGAGAGACGGAGAAGCAGAGGGTATGGGCAGACAGACCATGTGTCTCTCCCATCTCCTGTCTCTTTGTCTTCCTCTGTCCTCAGTCTGCATGGCCCCACTCAGACATGGACAAATAGTTACGGTGACTGTGCCAGTGTTGGTTAGACCAGAGGCCCCGTCACGCAGCACAACTGGCACATAGAGGGTGAGTAAAGAGGAAGCGAATCCAGGGAGCGGTTCCAAGGCTGACTGTAGAACCAAGCTGGCCGTTAAACCTGATAATTAGGAAAACAAAACGCACGCCATCAAACACAATCAACACAAAAAAACACCGCAATTTTGGCCGTCATCATGTTTGGTAATTGTGCGTGGAATGACAAAACAATCCAAACTGGTCCTACCTCCACTTTCTCTGATGGTGAGGTTGAGAGCAGAGCTGGACTCTGGAGGTATGCTGAAGTGGACTGGGGTGTCTTGTCCACCTTGGTCCCTGTCGACGGCTCGCAAAACCTGAACTACCTGCATAACATAAAAAAGACAAATCTGCTGAAACGATTTAAAAATAGAATTCTGTTGTGTCATTTTTTATAAATCAATTTTTTTTAAATCACTTAAAGTCTCAATTATATAAAAACTATTTATAAAATGAACAAAACACTAGACTGACTCAATTACAAGAAGTTCACATTAAAAATCTCTTTTGCAAATGTTCTTATTATCAGGCCATTAATTTATCATGTTAGTCATTGAAATATTTGTAACAAAATTCTTTCCGCTTGCAAGTCACAGAGGCGCAACCACAACTCACACGGCAAGAATGCACACTGAACATTTATTTCTTCGCTGCGAAAGAACTGAGAAGAAAAACAATAACCTCTGCTAACTCAAAAATACAACATAACAAAACACTCCATCTTAACAGCTTCTCAGTTTCCTCCTCAGCTTGCATCCAGCGTGCAGCCCTGCAGTTTTTGTGACAGACACTGAAATAGATTCCTGCCTGATTGGCTCATCGACTGCAGATGTGGCAATTAAACACACCTGTGTATAATTGCCACCTAAGCTGCATGACTTAAATTACGACAGCTATTTAAATTGGTGTACTTCTAATAAGTATAGAAATAACATCAAAAATGCCACATGCTCACTGAATATTCACCTTTCAAAAGTTGAAAAAGAACAGAAGACAACCGAAAAACAAATTCAGGTGAAATGGAATATTCGGCACAGAGCAAGAAACGGACCTGACCGGGGTCACTGGAGTCACACACAGATGTTGCATACTGCCTGTCCAACTCTGGTGCATTGTCATTCTGGTCTAGTGTCTCTATGGCAACCACAACCCTTGACACGAGATTGGGATTGTCTGAAAGAAAGGAGAATGACCCTAATGCAGAAATTATCTTTGGATTTCTCACATGTCTATTTCACTTTCCATTACAAGCTGCAGGCAGCGCTCTCAGTGAAATATGAAGGCTGTGTTGCCTATAGTGCCCCGGGGCAGAGGCGCTGACATACCCCTCTGTGTGGCAATGACAGTAATATTATGCCATTGCTCCTGCTCACGGTCCAACTCCATCACTGTACTGATGAAGCCTGTGTCAGAGCCAATGCGGAACAGAGCCTCGGGGTCTGACTGGGGATCGATGGAGTACCTGAGATACAGAAACAGGCACAATAATGAACAGTACGAGACAGAGGAAAGTTGAGTGAGCGAGCGAGCAAGCGAGCGAGTATGTAATAACCACCTAATGTTGGTGCTTTGTCCTGTGTCTGGGTCCACGGCGTAGACCTGGCCAACAGAGCAGACAGGAGGGCAGTTCTCAGAGACATCCAGATGGTACCGAGCCCTGGAGAATCGTGGCGGCTCGTCAGCATTAAGGACCATGACCCGAACTGTTGCCTGGTCCTTAAAAGGACCTCTCCTCAAGTACCGTGCATCCACCACAGGGTTTGTCACCTCCACGGAGAAAGAGTACGAACTGCGGGTCTCATAATCGAGCAGCTGTTGGGTAAAAAAAACTGTGTGAAGCCTATGCTTTATTCAAGCTCTTTCATATATGATTTATATATAGATACACCGTATATCTCTTCATCTACACTATAATAAACATACATAATTCATATAGGCTCCCCTTTTCTCACCCCACTTTTTACAATTTGCTTGGGTAATTATTCATCAGGAGCTCATTGCACCTCACACAGGAATTATCTTTGAATGCACAAAGTTCCAAAATACCTTAAATTCCAAGTAAAAAAAGGACAACTTTGCCTCTGCTCCCTCTAATGTGATCTGCTCATTTAAAATCAGCAGCAATTTTCCATCAGCTGCTCATCAGCTGATTGTAAGTCATTAATTTCACACAGCAGAGCCTTGAGAATCTGAGAAAATCAGGTAGACACAATGTTTTGGTGCAGTAGACAAATGTTCATAGAGCTCAGTATTTTTGTTTTGTTTTGCATATTTTGTGCTTTCACCGTACCTCTAATGCAACCCAGGGTGGCTAATTTAGCTTAGGATATATATAACCTCAGTGATGTTGATATTGCAACAGATCTGATGAATTACATTGTGGCACAAGAGCCAAAGCTGTTTTGTGTTGACGGCTTTATCTTTTACTGCTATATATCAGCAGTCTTGGATGAAACCCTGGACCCACCTTATTGATTAGGGAGGCTACTTGAACAGTTACGCCTCTCTAATTAGAGTCTACCCTCCCCCATCTGAGGCCAATCATACGCCTGTGACGGCTATTAATGCTTTGTTGGTGCCTTGAATGTGCAACTGATTAGGACAAAAGCCGTCTAGAAAGGTTACACTGTCCTTATACTGAAAAAAAAAATAAAACTAATTGAAGAAAAGATGTGGCCCAGTCTTCTCCTGGACTTAAGTTTCCATTTGATTCTGATCTGCTTTAACTTGTCCAACTCTGACAGCAGCACTCCCATGGCTGAGGTGCAAGATACGGTGCTTTCAGATAAGAGCACCTTCATTCAGTTTGTAGTTAGATAACGTCAGCTTCCCAAAATAAGCACATCCAATGTCTTCATAACTTTTATTATTGTGAATATTCTTTCTACACGGTTTGTTAGTGTCTCTGTGTCTCTTCGCTCACCTTGTTAAGCACAATGATAGCTTCTTGTTCTCTTCCAGTCATATTGAATATTTCACTCTCCTCGGTGTCCAGGATAGTAAACTCCAGCTGTGCGTTTTCTTGCAGGTCAGGGTCCGTGGCAGTGAGGCGGCCCACCTCCACACCTGGAGCGGCCAGCTCGGACACAGAGAAAGACCATGCACCTGTAACGGGCAGAGAAGAAAACAACAGAATGAATGATGACTGTGGGTATGCAAACTGACTGTTGATTCATTTCCTGTGAAAACCCCCCCACAGTTGTTATTAATATAGCCTATTGTGTCACTGTTGGCTCTATTAGCAGCTACAATTATGTGTGATTATCTTTTATTGACATATTTCATGGGTAGTAATGAATGCGTGTGAATCTATTTGTATTATCCAATTATTACTTTACTTGCTCATATTTTTTATTTTGACAGCAGATGGACACTAAGAGGATCACTCAGCAGAGGGCATACCTCCACCAAACCCCAACGGTCCAATTATGGCAAACCAAACGTTACCTTTGTTTTTTGATATTTCTTTGTTGTGACAAATGTAGGAGGACTTTCAGGAAAAACATATAATAATGGTGGACAATAAGCGTAAATGCTTGTGCCCATATGGCTCTATATGCATATGCCCGAGGAATTCAGGAATACAACAAATTTGATTTGAATTATGATATTTACAGCGCCATCACCAGGCTGACTGAAGTAACAATTTCAAAAGAACACAACGGGAGCAGTTGAATAAAATATAGTGGCACATTTCACAATAATTGTACCAAAGTGTAATGGGTTCTTTCCTGGATTGAATCCAACCTGCCCACCAGGCTTCATCAGACATCAGACAAACAAAACAATCAACCAACCAGCATGGCATACTTTTTGAACCAAGTGCTGCCTCTGAACAAACCAAAACCTTAACAACAGGAAAGAAACCACAGAAAATACTCATGTGTGCAGGGAAAACAGATGTTTACAGTGCTAATTAAAATAAAATAATTAAACTAATAGAATCATTAGGATTATCATGAGGGGGCAGAGATTTCTTTTTTCACTTTTAAATCATTGCTCTACAGATAGAAGTACGATTTGTAACTAAATAAAATTACAAACAATGTGACAGACCTGTGTAGATGTTAAATTATATAGCACGTCCTTAGATTTTCAATCAAAACTCCTTCTAGTTCCTATGTGTATTAGATGTCTGGAGACTCCACTTATCCTCTTTTACTTTAGATCCCACTCTGTCCACTAGTCAGGCATGAAAAGACAGGCAATGATCTGTGGCAGGTTGTGACATTTAATTGACACTACGTGATAAACAGAATAACAAGCGGCAAATTCCATTAAATATTTCATTTGAAGCGGAGGATACTAATTGCCTCTGCATTAAAAAGAACATTTAAAATTTCAGCTCTCACATTCAAAGAGCATCCTAAATGAGCTGTTTGTTTAAATTGTGGCCTCCGTGTCAAGCAGAAAATAATAACCTGATGTAAACACGTGCAGGACGGAGGATATGGTAGAGATCAGTAAATAAATAAGAGACTGTTGGCATTTGGAAATACTAAATTGCTTCTATAAAGCATTATATAGCAGCACAATATATCAACACGAGGAGAGGGGGCTTTAAACATTAAGATGAATGGCAGTAAGGAAAAGAGTGTCAGGGAGAGGAAGTGGGGAAGAGGGGTGAGGGCGAACAGAGGAGATATATAGAGAAAAGCAGTATGTCTCAGACACATTCTGCAGTGATTTTACTGTCTAGTGAAGCAGAAAGCACTGAACTTTAAGATGAAATATTAATAGCATGGAACGTGGAAAAGCTTGGATAAGAAAAAGCGGACATGATCTTTCACTCTTCAAGACACTCAAGTCTCGTCAGGACACGGTCCATTTGAACCCCAGGGACCAAAATGAAAAGTGTTGTTGCAAATGTTAATGCCAATCATCTTGTCACGGGTTATGTCATTCCAATTTATATGAAAGACAATGATCAGGAAGAATGCATAAATGACAAAGGGACGCAGAACTGTCAAACCGTTTAACTTGAGCTGCTTTCAAGCTTATATCTTATCTTGCGCCCGCTGAGACAAGATGGCCCCAAAGGAGGCAAAAATATCAGACTACTGTCACAAATGCCATTACAAGATGTTTCATCAGTTTAATCTTACACACACACATACACACGCGCACACTCACACAGATTCTAGAGTTACTCAGACTGAAAGCGGCTGATAGTTAAGTGACGATAACAGCATTGCCTACTCCTTTTGAAATGAGGGGGGTTGTCGTTGACATCGCTCAGCTTCACAGTGACCGTTGTTGTCCCTGATAATCCACCCAGATGCCCTCCCATATCTTTGGCCTGGAGGACAACCAGATACTCATCCTGGGTTTCTCTGTCCATGTCAGGTACAGCAGTCCGCAGGATGCCTGGTGGAAAGGACAAACAGGACAGGGAGCGAAATCAGGACTTTGCAATAACAGAAAGGGATGCATCCGCTTGGAAATGGGCGCATTAAAATACATCACTTCAGGTACTGTCTGTATTTGCATAGGATTATATATAATTTAAAATGCTCTTAGCAGCACGGTGCTTATGGCAGCCCATATATAACAACTAGTCCACTGGGATTTACCGTATTGGTTGTCATAATCAGATGGAGAGGCATATTATGGTAAACAGCTTTACAGGGATGTGTGACACTTGTGTGATCAGACCTGTCTGAGGATCCACAGAGAAATAGTCCTGCCCCTGAGTAATGGCATACACCAGCCTAGCACTGTTTCCATATGTTGGGTCATCAGCATCTCTGGCTGTAACTTGGATTATGGACGTGCCTGTGAATGAGAGGAAGCACCACATTTAAAAGACCCCCTGGAAGCAGGCACCAGGTGGCTGATTAGTACAATACCTATGTTGGCCATCTCCGGCACCACGGCATTGTAGGGCTCATCGGGGAAGACGGGAGGGTTATCGTTTATGTCCTGCACTCTGATGATGAACTCGGAGGAGGGCTCCAAAGCGCGGCCGGTCTGTCGGTCTGTAGCCGTCGCGATGAGACGGTACTGGTCTTTCTCCTCTCGGTCAAGGGATTTGGTAACATGTATGTTCCCTGTGTTGCTGTCAATAACAAACACAGAGCCCACTCCCTCTCCCTCCAACAAGTACTTAGTGCGGCCATCCCCTCTGTCCATATCTGTGTGCAGCTGTAAATAAAATGCAAAAGCTTAATTACTCCTTTAGCTCCAGGCAACAGCACTTTCATGCTGACTCAACTATCATTCGCCTCACTAATGCTCGTTTATTTGTCTGGCAAGTACTGCAAATATGACCATGTGAAACGCATGATTTATATTAAGACGAGATGTGCTCAGTGAATCTGAAATGAATGGAACCAGGTGTGGAAGATTCAAATGGGACCAGGCTGGCTACTGATGCATACAGCTAATTAACTCACTGGACCAAGCACGCCACTGGGGGACTGTGGAGGGCTAGAGCGCGTCAATGTGGACTGTGGCCCTGAAAAAGTCCTACATGAATGTCCACAAACACATCCTCACTGCCACTGCCAGAACATCCATCTGTGTCTTTCTGTCTCTTCTACCCATCTGTCCCTTTCTTATCTCCTTCTAAAGCCATCTGCCCGACGTCACTGTGCCTTTAAAACCACCTTCTTCCTTTCTTGTATCTATTCCTTTTGCTCAAGTTACCTCGGTTACAAAGAATGTCCATCTGTTTGCGTTTTCCTCCGTCCCTCTGTAGCTCTGGCTATGTATTTCCCTCTCTGATGCAGAATCCATGTTCAGTATTTAATGGCAGAGAGGATATTAGTGCGAGTTTGATAGGTGAAAGGCCAGACACACAGAAATAGAAAGCTAAAGAGATTACTCAGCCTTCATCACATTGAGCTTTCTGACCAGGAACTCTCACATCTCTCTACCCTTAAGGCACATCTGCACATGTTTATAATCCACAAAGCTTACTCACACACTCTGCTGTGGACCTTGGACACTCATGCAAACTAAAACCTGGATCTTACAACGTAGCGGCAACATTAGCTGTTTATATTTTTTATGTGACTACATATTTTACTAAATGAGATTTCGCTGGTATAACAGTGAGATTTTAGCTGCCACTAGCCCGGATGTCTGCATGGATGTGCTCATCTTTTCCAACATACTGTGTGTTCACATTAATATATTTGTATGAGTGCCAATTCCCACACATTTCACATAGGCATGTAAGCCCAGACCACGAGAAAAAAAATACCGTGTACGTGCATACTTGTGTGTGTATGTATTTGTGAGGTGTGTGTAAGGGTATACACGGGAGGATAAAGTTAAGGATTATAGAAACTCGTGATAGCATAACCAACAAATTGCTAGATATGGGGCTCAGGGTTTTTCTTATTCAACACCCACACCCCCCTTGCTCTCTCTCTTTCTTCCTTACAGCGAGCTCCAGTTTTGATCCCACACTTCACCACACGACATCTTTGTTTGAGTCTGTGCCTACAGTATGTTACTCTCCTGCTTCCCCCACTCGGTCCTCTCTTTCTCTCCAGCCCCGCTATCCTCAGTGTCTAATTGCTGGCTCAGTCCTGCTGTGATTCAGTCAGCGTGGTACAACACACTTAAAGGGAGGAGGAAATTTATCCAGCCCATAAAAACAAAGCGAAAAAAGAGGAAATCATCCCTTTCCTCTTCTTTGTCACTTTCTCTCCCATTCTCTAATCTCAATTTTACCCTTTTCGCACTCATGCAGTACATCCACCTTCTGTCTATCTGCTTCGCACCATTTTCTTTGGCAGCAAAATTGTTGCCTTTCACACTGCTGTAGGCACCTTGTAATGTGAACTACCGCATAACACCTCCAATTTTTGCACCAGTGTTTGGTTTGACACGATCATGTCTAATTTAGCAAACAAAAGCGGCTTCCTTTGAGAGGAACAAAACAGTGCTCCCAACACCCTCTTAATGCTGAGACGGTTTAATATATGTATATGAACACCAAGATTGCGCTTTTAGAAAAGTGAGCCTTGTGTGTCTACTGATTGCTTTAACATGTCCCCTGACCATATCAATAACAACCAGTGAGGAAGATTAAACATTTATGAGGTGTATACAGCACTGGTAAGAATCCAATCTGGACTGTCACTATAAAGTATACTGCTTGTGAGAGTGGCTGGCAAAATTCCCTGTTAGTGTTACAGCTGATATAATCCACGCTCTGAGTATAGTTGCCAGCAGCTGCATTAGCTCTAGAGCTGCTACATGTAACCCCCTGGGATCCGAATGGTTCAGGTGTGCTGTGGATGAACCCACACTTTTCATGTTGTGACACCGTTGCTGGTGTGGCAACAGAAGAGACTCCAACCTTGTTCTCTACCGTGTAATATAGGGGGTCCCTGTCTCACCAACAGTGATTGATACGTGTGTACTGAAAGCTTACCCGCCCAATGAGCACCGGCTCAGGACCTCTGTACTCCTCGATCACAAAGAACTGGTTCCAGAGCCAGCTCCGCCGGCGGCGAGAATGGGTCAGGTACGGCTGTGAGTGACCCTCTTCAGATACTGTGACCCATTTTGAGCGTCCCCGTGTCCTGTCAGGCTGAATATCTCCACCTGTCTCCACGTGGAGCTCAGGTTGGACAGCGTACTCCTCCTCTGACCTCTGGTCTGGACTGTGACTGTTATTTACATCTTCAGCCGCCTCATCACTAGACGTAGAGAATCTACTTGTGTTTCTAGGAGCCCGTTTGAGTTGAAGGGTATGGTTTGGGTTCTGGAATTTGGTCAGTTTTGGATGTAATATGTGTCTTATTAAAGTCTTCTTCACAAAATCCAAGTCTTCCTCTGGTTCTCTTTTATTAAATTTCGAAGCCTCACCAGTCAGAGACCTCATTTCTTCTGTTCCATTGTGAACGTGGCCTTCCACTTCTTCGGTTGGGACAAAGGAAACAGCTGTATCAATGGGTAAATGATGTAAGCCTTCTTGTATTTTGTGAGACGTGACACGCAAATCATCATCTTTTGAAAGGCCAGCAGCCAGTGAGTTGCTATTTAGTACCCTTTCCCCTACACAGAATAGCAGAAGAAGCACAGCATGTGCTGCCATGGCTGAGGCGACAAATTTGTTTCAATGAACGGCTGAAGAGTGGCTGATCAGAGGCAGATTTTCACTGAGGCACATTTTCCTTCTTCTGCTGCAAAATTTCCTTTCTTCGTCCTCGAGCCAGTCTTTTTTTGCTGTCTTTTCTCACATTTTCCCTTGCAGTACACATGCTGTAGAGATCCCACAGTCAGAACAGGATAACCTGAGAGAAGACATAATTAGTGTAATCTCTACTGTCTTAATTAAAATTAAACAAAAGTACTTCGGGTGCAGACGGGGAGACGTACAGAGAAGTTGACATGTTCCTCATTAGTGTTTGGTTTAAAGTCTTTTTGTAGAGAAAGCTGGACTTTTAAAAAAATACTACAGTTGTACAAGTGAGTTTTTGCTGAGCTGTGCTCCCAATCAGTTACAATAAATAAACACTGTGCGTTTTACACAAAAACAAGGAGCATAATGATCTACTATGTCCATTGTAATAAAGCAGACAGGCTTAAAAAAAAAAAAGACTAGCTGACTGATTTAGGTTACAGAGCAATACTTGGTATATTGAAAAGCATAAATGACATGTAAAGAAGGCCATTAATGATACTTTTTTGTGGGTCTGCTTGGGTTAAAAGGTGAGCTTTACAAGCTCTTAAAGGCATTTTGACAGAGTTAAAAGTGGTCTTAAAATTGTCAATTAATTTGGAGCCTGAATGGTAGGCAATGAGCAAGATCAGAGGTACTTTATTGTTCTCTGTCACACACAATTGCCTGTCCACCAGGTGATTGATGTCATTCCTAAAGATGGTCTCCCTATGCTTCAATGCCCAGTCGTGAAAGAAGTTCCCCTTAAGAGATTAATTAGACTCATAAATAATGGAATCAATGAATGTCCTCATTTCACAAAAGTTTAATGATCAGAGTTTCGTTAGCATTAGAGTCAGATCTCAGCCATTGATCTTTGAAACTGTTAAGGGCTTAACAAGACTTAAAATGTGGAATCGCAGTTTTTCCATCCACGTTCTATCTGCATCCATCACTCTGTCTCACCATTTCCTGCTATGAATCTAAATTTTCTGTTCCCTGTGAAATCTTCTTTTCCCCACCTTTTTGCAAGCATGCATGATTACCCATTTACACACACACACACACACAAACACATATACACACACATAGACAGAATCACAGTGCAGCAATGCATGACTCATAGACACACACAGATTTGATCTTTCAAAAATACAAATAAAGTTTTCATGAACGTATATCTCTCCTAGGGAGAGATGAGAAAAAAGATGAAATTCAACAATACTAAAGAAATGATCAAATGTTCCTACCAGTCCTGCTACAATCTGCAGAGGATCCTCAATGCGCCTGCAGACTTTCATCAGTGCACACCAAGAAACCCAAACTCACACACTATCAGCGTTTTAGCCCCATGGAGGTTCAGCAAAACTACGCATTAATGGTTTGATTAATTTATATGCAAATGAGAATGGGCAATATTGGACTTTGATGCCTCTTATGTGAACGTCACGTATAGTGATCGTAATTCATAGCACATTCCATCATAATTGACAAGGTTAAAATATATGAAAGAAGCTGTAAAATAAAAACTCAAAGCGACACACTTTGTAAAAAGTCGGCTTGACAACAGTTTGCACTCCAGCTTTTGATCATATTGACAAGCTTATTCCATTCACTTTACATCCTTTCTTCTGAAGAAGATAAATTAGCCTTGAAAACGTTTCTTCTTTTAATTTTGCACACCAATTACACAAACTCATACATATTAATGTTGAGTCATTGCAATCAATGCATCTGTTTCCCCGTTTTAAGCGTATGTAAAAGCGGTGTATTCCAAAACATTGTTTTCTCTGCTTATGTGTATTAGCATCTGTTAAATTAATGGCTCATATATTTTTCTTGCATCTTAGCTCCAAATCCATTTTGCAGCAGTACTCGTCACTCGCCGTTGTTTGAAGTCCTTCGGATGTGAGTGTGTGTGAGATATGGGTGAACTATAAGGGAGGGTTGGGGGATGAAATAGTGAGGACAATTTTCTGTGTCTGCCTCAGAAAGGCATGATGAGTGGTGACATGGCTCTAAATTGCAAATTGCTGTTTCAGTCTCACTTCACTCTATGCGGAATCGCTTCGTTGCAACAAGGCTTTTTCATTTTTATTAAAAATAGCCTGTGCATGTCAGGCCTTTACATGGAGAAAAATGGGAGATGGACGGGTAGAGCCCAGCTGGCTTTAACAACCAGGAACCGGGAGGAAAAAAAGGAAAAAAAAGCTGCTCTATTCAAGCATCTCTGTGGCATTCCCTCTTCCTTCCATTTGTCTTAATGCTCATGGACTTCTCGTTCGTTCTCACTGTCTCTGTCCTGCCCATGCAGAAATCTCTTAAGCTGTTCCAAGGCACAGCGAGAGGTCGGCTATACTCAGCACATCAGTCACTTCATTATTGTCACCGTTTGACACTGTGATACCACAGCAAAGGCATTGTGCTGAACCAATGTTTTTATTTGTCATTGGAGTATGTTTGCTTTTAAAGTACTACGTGTATGTGCATGAGTGT
>OMNV01004004.1:2206-12928 GCA_900303265.1 Brotula barbata
TGTGTTTGCTGAAGGCAACGCGTCGCCCTGAGCAGCAGAACTGAAGTCGGCTCATGCTAACCAGCTAGCCCATGCTAACAGCGCCCTCTCCCTTTTTAAAGAATATGTTACAATATGCTAAAAGTGCTAATACACCACTTACAGCAGTCGTTGTTGAATTGTTTCAATTTTAGCATCTGCTTTAGCTACATTGCAGCAACCAACAAACTTTTATTTTCTTTAAGAATATGCTTTAAATGCTAACACCCGGCCAATAGCACGAGGGCTTGGTTAGTGCCCAAAACGAGGCACTAACAAAGCGATGAGCTAGCTCACACTTTCCACAACCCATTAGTTGTTTTGTCCGCAACATGTTAGCATTTTCCTGCAACGTTCACATTACGTTATGCTATCTGCTAGGTTAAAAGGCTAGCCTCGGCAGCTAACAGCATCAACTCGTATCATAAATGGCACAGTGCCGCGAACGAATGCTAACGATTTGCATTCTCTGTTTCTCCACTTGTATTCTGTACGTGGAACAGAAACCTCACCTAGATCACAGAGTTGGACTCCTACTAATACTCCAGGTTTATACATTTTCAGGGCCTTTTTTTATGTGGCCTGAACTTAAAACTATACGGCCATATTCATACAATACCCAGAAAGAATTGCCTTTCGGCGTCACATAACAGATTGACTCGTCACATTCTTGTTGTTGGATTACGGGAAAGCAGAAAAACCGACACAGACTGCTGGCATTCCTTGGCAACTCTAAGCTAGCTGCTGCTTGGCTGCAAGAATATGCTAACAATGCTAACAACCAAATGAGCCACGAGCGGACTCCTGACCTGCTGCAACCCCTCGCCCCCTACAACCACCCACCCTAGACCCCCTGAAATACCAAGCAGGGAAAAAAAAAACATGAAATTACTTTTATATTTTTCACACAGAATCGTAATAATCACCATTATACACAGGTTTGACCACACACACATACACACACGCGCACACGCAGTCAGCCATGTTTCCACAGGTACATCCGATATGGCTGACTGAGATGCAATCAGCCTGTGTGTGATTGGCTCGGGACTGAATGGAAAGAAAACATTTGAAATCATAAGCAGGAAGCCCCGCCCCCAAGAGCGATCAGAGAGAATCATGGGAAATGTAGAGTGAGCGTGTGCAGCCCCATTCCTGCAACAACGGAATAATCATCATCGTCATCATCATGATCGTGGCCGCTGCAGTCTTTTCGGTGAGTATGAAATGTTTCCAAGGCAACAGTCTCCATTAGTCATAAGACAGAGAGGTGGGCGGGGTTACAGAGGTGGCTGATGTTGATGTCATTAAAGAGGCGTGGCCAGCTGGAAGATGTCCTGTGGTTGGTTGGTTGTTGGTCAGGTGGACACCTGCAAGAGTAACAAGCGTGTGTATTCATGAGCATGTCAACAAGTATGTGTGTGTACCAACGTGTGTGTGTGTGTGTGTGTGTTAGAGTGTGTTGTGTAACATACTTGTCATTAGAGAAGTTGACAGATGGACCTTTTGCGAGTTTTTCCAGGGGCTGGACTCTTCCTGTTGATTTGTCGCACCAAATCGTAGAAGATCTACACACACACACACACACACACACACACACACACACACACACACCCGAATGTTTGGCAAAAGATTGGCTGCGATAACTCTGTGGGTGTCAGCATGCGTGCTGCCTGCGTGTACACATTCGTGTGCATACATGCGTGTTTCTGTTTGGATCTTCGAGTGCTTCTCTGTGTATGTATCTGTCTTCGTGCGTATCTCTGGGAGTGGATCTGTGTGCGTTTCTGTCTATGCGTGTGACGACCCTGACCTCGTTGACGTTGATCTTGCTCTTGGCCGACGTTTCCAGGAAAGCGCAGGAGTTCCACTGGCGAGCGAGTCCGATTCCTGACTCTTTGGCCACGACGCGCTCCACCTCCAGGTCACATTTATTTCCCACCAGGATCATAGGAACCTGAACATACCATGTTAACATTCATGTAACATTCACAGAGCGTGCTCACCACTCACTGATCATAAAGTTCCTGACCTATGCTGTTGCTAGGCAACAAAGTCAAAAATAAAGCTCGGCATAAAGCTAAAAACAAACAGTGAGTCTGCACAGAATCACGAGTTAACGTGTGTGTGTGTGTCCAATGTGTGCATGTGGGGGTGTGAGAGACAGGCCGTGTGTCCGTGTATGTTCTTGTATGAGTGTGTGTGTGTGCCGTACGTCCTCGGTGTCCTTCACTCTGAGGATTTGCTCTCTGAGGTCCTGCAGGTCGTTGAAGGTGGACTGGGCTGTGATGGAGTAAACCAGAGCAAAACCCTGACCATTCTTCATGTACAGGTCCCTCATAGCCGTGAACTGCTCCTAAACACGGACACAGGCACACACAGACGGGGACGGGTTAGACAGAAAGAGAGGGAGACAGACAGGGAGACAGGCTGACAGACAGACGGGCAGACTTACTGTTCCTGCTGTGTCCAGGATCTCCAACATACACTGTTGTCCATCAACCTCCACTTGCTGAAGGGGGAGGGGGGAGGGGTGTGTGCACAGAGTGATCATTTGTTGATGGTGAAGTTTGATTTTGAATTACAAGGACAGACAGACAGACAGACAGAGAGGCGGAGGCTGTCTCACCTTCCTGTAAGAATCCTCTATCGTTGGATCATATTTCTCAACAAAGATTCCCTGAACAAACTGGACAGTCTGTAGAGAGAGAAACGGGCAGAACGGGACATGGGGGGACAGAGAGAGAGAGAGAGAGAGAGAGAGAGACGGGCGGAGAGCGAGACAGGCAGATGAAGTAGGGCAGTGTGTTAATGGAGCTCTGTTCTGTATTGAAAGTCATTAGAATGGAATTAATGCGACACACTGACACGTCTCCATTATATCACCGAGAGAAACACGGCATTGTGTGTGTGTGTGTGTGTGTGTGTGCGTGTGCGCGTAGATGACTGTAGAGTTGCTATCAAGCGAATACTGAAGTATAGCTTGGACACACTCATGTACAGAAGGATGAAGGCCGAGTAAAAAAAAGCATTCAGAGGAAAATGTGAGATTTTTCTTTTCTCAGAATGCTTTTTTGATTGTATTTCATTAAATTTTTATCCTGGTCATAATCTGGATAAATGTTGTTAACGCCCACTGCCTCGTCTCCCTGCCTGCTCTTGATCAAGTTATTTTGAGTTAAAAGTTGTAAAAACTGTAAATGTGGAAGATGGCAGAAGGAGCAAAGAGACCACAGGAGCCCACGATCATAAAACTCTCCCAAATTCATCTTAAATACCTTTCGGCATCTCATTCGACGCACATTTCTGACGCGTTAAGGTGATGTCACAACACACACTCGCATGCGAACACACACACGCGCGTGCGCGCAAAGAACAGAAGAACTTACCAGAGCTGATTTCCCCACTCCTCCTGATCCTAAAACAACCAGTTTGTATTCGCGCATCCTGACTGTCTGTCTGCATACAGAAAGAGAAAGAGACAGAGAGAGAGAGAGAGAGAGAGAGAGAGAGGGGAGGGGGAGAGAAAGAGGGCGACAGAGAGAGAGAAAGAGGGAGAAGGGGAGAGAGGAGGGACTGAGACAGAAAAATAGAGAGAGAGAGAGAGAGAGAGAGAGAGACAGGGGAAAAGGGAGAAAGTGGGGGGCCGAAAGACATTGAGAGTTTGTTAATACTCTCTCATATTTACTGTTTATTTGTTTCAGTGACCAACAAACAATATGCAGATAAAGTAAACGTGGTTGCTGAGTAACCAGAGTCACTACTGAACAACAAACAGTCATCATGCAGCATTTACTTCACTCCACCTGTCAATACCACACACCTGGTGACACCGCAGCTATCAATTACACACACACACACACACACTGAGACCTCCTCCCTCTATCTGGGAGATAAGAATTACCGAGGATGCTACTAGGCGGTTAAATGAAAACAGAGGTCACGTGACCACACAGCTGGTGGTGATGTCACGACTCTGGAATCCTTCCTGCTTTTCGTTCCGATATGGTACATATACTTTGTGTGCGTGTTTGTATGTGCATGACTGTTACGTGTGCATGCCAGTCACACCAGGCTGCCTTTGTAGTCGTCAAGACAACACACACACGCACAAACACACACACACACACACACACCCAAAGCTTCTCATCTTTGTTAATAATGGTCTGTCAGGGTTGCTGTGGTGATGAGACAAGTCTGTGTGTGCATTAGTTAAGCAGGTGGTGTCAGGACAAAACATTAACAGCTCTCTCTCTCTCTCTCTCTCTCTCTCTCTCTCTCATAGTTTATTAGATTTAAAAGACATTTTAGACATTTGTGTTTTTTCACTGCTGCCTTGTAATACTTTTGTGTCTTTGTCTGATGTTTCCTTGAATATAAAAATAAAATAAGCCAGCAGCAGTACTACTGATGACTGATGAAATACTGCCATTATCTGAACTACACTTCACTTCGAAAGCACCTACAAAAATACCCCCGCAACCACCCAGAATATTTATGGGCCGTCTCACAACATCAAGGACCGTTCGTGATAATTTGGTAACGTCCATCAAGTCTTACTAACTGTGGAGTAAAGCCCTAGAAATCTTCTATTGCTACAGCAAACACCATCTATCCTTGAGGAACGGCATAGTAACGCCTTAAAAATCCTTTACTGCCATAGCAACCATCATCTAGCATTTTGTAACTGTGAAGTAATACCTGGAAATCCTTACTCTCAACAGCAACCATCATTGAGCCTTTAGTAAGTGTGAAGTAACACCCTAAAAATCATTTACAGCCATGGAAACCCCCAAGCACCCCATAGTAACTGTAGTAACTGAAGGAGGCGTGTCTGGGACTTGAAGGAGGCGTGTCTGGCACTTGAAGGAGGTGTGTCTGGGCCCCAAAGGAGGTGTGTCTGGGCCTGAAGGAGGCGTGTCTGGGGCCTGAAGGAGGTGTGTCTGGGACATGAAGGGGGCGTGTCTGAGACCTGAGGGAGGTGTGTCTTGGACCTGAGGGAGGCGTGTCTTTGATCTGAGGGAGGCGTGTCTTGGATCTGAGGGAGGCGTGTCTGGGGCCTGAAGGAGGTGTGTGTGGGACCTGAGGGAGGCGTGTCTTGGACCTGAGGGAGGCTGTTGATGTTTTGCTGATTGATATCTGATGTCAGCAGCATATACTCTATGCAGGCATTCACCATGAAACATTTACAACGCCGAACAACACCATTTGCTGTCTGCCAATGCATTGTGGGGATTTTATGGGGTTAGTGCGTGATGGCATGCAGACCCGCTGTGGGGTTAAAATTGAGCGAGTATTCGGGAACTTCTCACCGACTCTACGCAAGTCAGGAGATTGGGAAACGCCCCGTGTCCTCCCTCTGGTAGGACTCATTGTTTATAGTCTGCTACACACACATCTCTGATCATAGGGAACCTAGTGACAACTCTGATTTCAATCATATTTGAAACACCCTAAAATATACAGAGGAGGATTAGGCTGAGTAAATAATGTGTTTTAAAGCATTCAGTGAGGGGAAAAAAAGAAAAAAGGAGGGGGGATCTGAATTCTGACTTTTTAAATTTGATTCTAATCCTCATTACAGTGTTTTCATGATGTAGTGTTAGAAAAATCTGTTTTGTCTTGATGACATTACAATCAAAGTTTGATCTCAAATCTAACATCAGTTTCAATTCAGAGTCCAACTGCATATAAAATAAACCATAAACACTTCTGGAATGTTGAAGTTTGACTCCAATAAATTCAGAACATTCTTACAAAACAAGAACACAGAGACATTTCCAATATACCAAAGTCAAACCGGTTAGGAAAGGGAACAGAACACAAACTAAGAGGAACAAATGTACAAAAGAACAACATCACCACTCTGTGTGTGGTTCTGGAATTTCCAACGGGCACCTGAAAGCAGCATCATATTAATCTGCTAAAGTAAAGTTGTTAGAGGAATAAGATGGACACACACACAGAGACACACGTCCCTGGGTGAAAAAAGAACTAGGTGGGGCTGTCAATGCACTCTGCTGTCAGTGTGTGTGTGTGTGTGTGTGTGTGTGTATGTGTTACTGACATACAACAACCAGGCCTTGTCTACATACGACAGACAGACAGAGAGAGACAGACAGGCAGATTGATAAAGGGAGACAGACAGGTTCCTCTAAACTCCTGAACTGTGGAGTACACTAAGTTACTTCCTCTCTCTCTCTCTCTCTCTCTCTCTCTCTCTCTCTCCTCCGAGAGCTCCGAGGTTCTCCGTCCGCCTCCGGAGCCACCCTGCCGGGCATGATCTGCCCACAGGCCCCGCGGGGACCGGAGACAGAGACAGGGAGACAGACAGTTCCCACCCGCCATGGTGATCTGCGGCTGTCTGTCTGCGCTCATAACATAAATACACTCCTTAACCGAGCCCTGCCTGTCTGCCTGCCTGCCTGCCTGTCTGTCTGCCTGCCTGTCTGTCTGTCTGTCCGCCGGTCGCTTCCGCAAACCCAGCCCCAGCACGGCTCGGCACCGGCCTGTCTCTCTATCTGCGTTTCCTCTCCTGTCTCTCTGTCTGTCTGTCTGTGTGTCTGTGTGTGTAAAGCGCTGCAAGATGGAGCGATGTAAAAAAAAAGAATGGAGAGAAAACAAAGAAAAGAGAAAAGGAAGCTGGACTCACAATCATCCACACGTCCGCTCTCTGCTCGCTCCCTCTCTCTCCTGCTCTAAATCTATGTCGCTCTATCAGAGCCGCTCCCTCTGCTGCTGCTGCTGCTGCTCTATACTGAAACCTGCACACACACACTCAGACACAGGGCTTCCTGTCCGTCCTTCCAAAATAAAGGCACAGTCTGTCATCGACAACCTGCTCGTCTCCTGGCAGGGTACGCTTTTAATTCATCTTCCTCTCTCTCGAAATCGGAAAAATAGAGCAATAAAACAACTGCGTCGTTTCAAATGTGTTTATTCCTCTATTCAATACGCTTTTAAATGCATTAGAAGAATTCACATACCAATACGAAATGAACGTTTGACAAATATTTCTGAATGACAGCATGGAGTACAAAGTGAAAATGTGATCAAAATGAATCCAATATGACTAAATGTCTTTTATTTCACTATATGGAACGTTCCAATATTTCATCGTGTTGAAATTCGGACTGTTGAGAAATTACTTTGACAATATCCGTGATGTACTTCCGGTGTTTTCACAGTTCCGCAGGCCTCTCGACGTTTCAGCTTCTTCCCGCCTCCTGCTCAGTAAAAATATTTCGTTTGATTTCTGTCATTACCATTTTGTTTGATCACTAAAGAGGTTTTACTAAAATCAGATTCAACACTAACTTAAAATAAAAACACAAAATATCATAGAATTGCACAACATAAAACTTAGGTTGATGAGTGAATCAGTTTGATATGTAACAACCAAATATTTGACATCCATAATAGGGAAGTATCATGTAGTCATCATAATCATCAGCTACAACAACAGCACCGTCATCATCCTTCATCATAGTTCATAGCATTCTCACAATCACTATCTTCATCATCATCATCATCATACCCCAATACTGATGAAATCAAATTCAGGAGACAAGTCATGGAGCTGCAACGCAAAACTTTAGTGTGAGAGTGTGCGCATGTGCGTGTGCTTACATGCTGAAACAGAAAGCAGCCCAGCGTGTCAGAGCCTGTTGATGGCAACACGCCGTGAGCGACACACACACACGCACGCACGGTTTACTGTTGCTGTGAAGCCACACCCAAAGAGGAAGGAGTCACCAAGAATAACCCGCCCCACCCATCTGACTTCCTCTCGACTGATATACACATCCTCTCTTCCTGTGTTCGCGTGTAACGTTGTGCTGTAAAACTGTTAAGTTGCTCTCCTCTTATGCGAGACCATTCACGTGGCAAAATGTGAAAAAAATATTCCTGATTATTTTTCCCTGTCGTAACAAACATAACTTCCTGTAACAGTCGAGCTCTGAACCAGTTCAAACGTAACAAAGCAGGAAAAATTCATTGTGATAAAAAAAAATAAAATAAAAATAAGAAAGTTCAGACGCTAAAGAAATCTGGGAGAGTTTGGTTTTTTCAGTTTCACAGAGAAAAATCCACCTGTGGAATCATGTGGACTTGATTTTCACGATGGCCTCTCATTTTGTTGGAATCTGACGACATCTGGGGCCCCCGATAGGTGAACAAAAAGAAAAAATATGAGAATCAAAAACTTTATTTAACAATCGGAAACTGACAAAGGTTAAAATAACTCAGTCAGCAACAACAAACTCAAGCATCTTATTTATAAAAATACAAACACACACGCGCGCTGTTTCAGTGCACAATAGAGTTTAGCGGCTCCGCTCGAATGTTTCCAAAATCCAGAGTGGAGTCTGTTTCCTCATCAATCTCACCGATGACGGCGCTGTGACGCACACAAACAAAAGATGTTTGTTAAAGTGACGCAGTAATATTTCATCTCGTGTAGCCAGATTTATTGGTATTAAATGTGATGTATGACTAAAAGATCTTTATCAAATGTGTCATGTGATGATTAAAGCACTGTGTTGAGATGGGAACCCAGACTCACACGTTGTCTCCACGGACGATGTAAAGTCCCAGCACCACCTGCTCCACGCCCTGACTGGAGCTGAACACTCGCTCGTGGCTCTCATCCAGGATCAGGTTTATGGTCTGATCGAAACCTTTTAATGTACCCTGAAGGCAACACACATATCCAATGACCAAACATGATGTTTCTAACACTATTCTTTTTAATCAATGTTAAGAACATCTTTGATTAAGAAAACTCTTTCCAATTAACTGATTGTGTCTTATTATTGTTTACAAATGTTGCGTTTCACAAAAATGAGATGTGGGAGCGCAGTTCTCGTTTGCTGACCACACAGCTAAGTTACCAGGTTGGACACATGAGGGTGCCAACGCAAGTGCGTTGTAGCAGTATTGTGCACAGATCTGAAATATAATTTTTAACCACGATGACAATTACAATACTATAAGGTCCACTGTTTGTTTAGTTACTTAAATAAATCAGTATACTATGGGTTTATTAATGTGTTGAACGGGTAAAGGCGTCCCTGAACTCACCACGATCATCCTGCCGTCCGAAGTGACAATAGCCACGGTGCCTGAAGCACATAGTTAAAGAAACTTTTTTTGACTTAAACTCATTTACAACGTGCCAAAATATTTTCCAACGTTAATGCTTCAACACAAACCGACTTACACGGTGTACAATGACTCAATAACTGCTTATACCATACCACAAACACTGCCGCTAGCTCACATGCTACCTGGCTAACTAGCATCCATTCATTCATACAGCCCGTTAGCATGCTGGCTAGGTAACTTGTGAAGGATACGGTTAATGTAGCTCTCCAGCGCGGTAGACATGCTTCCTTTCCGGCTCGGTCCTTCTTTGATGAATCGCTTCCTAGTCCAACGGACGGATTAGCTTGTGGTTTCTGATTTAACCACTTATGTGGTGCTAATATGTGTTAAAATAAGACAGAAAAACAAAGCAGCGAGGACCAGACCAGACTAATCCATTACCGAGCAGGAAAGAGAGCAGAGCGCAGAGCAAACGTCACTTCCGCTCCAATTTCGCTACGAAATAAAACGACGGTTAATCGATCCATTAATTATCTGTACCATTTATTAATACCAGGGTCCCAACGGTCATTGGGTGAAATTGAGTGTACATCCTGGACAGGTCACAGAGACAGACAGCTCAATCGCGCTGCGATGACTGGAATTTCCTTGGGGATTAATAAAGTGTCTTATCTATCTGTCGGCACTGTGGCGTGGTGGTTAGCACTGTTGTCTCACAGCAAGAAGGTCGTGGATTCGAATCTCTGGGTTTCCCTCCGGGTGCTCCGGTTTCCCCCACCCACAAAAACAATGTGTTGATCACTCATGGTAGAAGATCTGGAGTCGGGCCCTGGGTGTTTTTGTGTGTGTGCTGCCCACTGCTCCTCAATGAGGATGGGTCAATTTCCCCACGGGGATCAATAAAAGTACCCATCTTTCTTTTCTCTTTCTGTCTGTCTAAGATGTATGAGGAAACGCACGTAGACACGGGAGAGATCATACAAACTCCACACAGAAAGAACCAGGGTGAGACCAGAACTCCAACCCTGTTAGGCAACAGCACTAACCCTGGTGAAATTACTACTCCTACAGCTACTGATACTACTACTACTACTACTACTACTACTACTAATACTACTACTAATACTACTACTACTACTACTCCTACAGCTACTGATACTACTACTACTACTACTACTACTACAGCTACTGATACTACTACTACTACTACTACTACTACTACTACTACTACTACTACTACTACTACTACTACTACTGCTACTACTGCTGCTACTGCTGCTACTACTACTACTACTACTACTACTACTACTACTACTACTACTACTACTACTACTACTGCTGCTGCTACTACTACTACTAATACTACTACTACTGCTGCTACTACTACTACTACTACTACTGCTACTACTACTACTACTACTGCTACTAATACTACTACTACTACTACTACTAATACTACTGCTATTACTACTCCTACAGCTACTGATACTACTACTACTACTACTACTACTAATACTACTACTACTACTACTACTACTACTACAGCTACTGATACTACTACTACTACTACTACTACTACAGCTACTGATACTACTA